>VOSG01000768.1:0-11088 GCA_009761265.1 Halicephalobus sp. NKZ332 | reverse complement strand
TTCCTGGGAGAAATTCAGAGGTATTATGTAAGAAAAAGAAGAATAATGACTGTAGTTATTTTAGGTAGAAGCTTTATTTAAAAATAGTACTCTTGATGAAGCTCAAAAGAAGATCAAATGTAGGATTTTGATCAACTACAACGAAACCAGAGAAATGACTCTGAGAGAAGTTTTGGAATTCATAAAAGAGATTAAAGATGGAAAACATTCTGATCTCAATACTCCCTCTTATGCTTCTTATGAGAAATTGAATGGAAACTATCGAAATACGACAATCAAAAATGTAACTAAATTTAACTACTTCTTGTCGTTTCTCTACATAGTGTATCGGAAGATCGAAATGAAAATGGAAAGAGTTGGATATCAACGACTTGTTCAAGACTTCAAATCAAATGAAAAATCATTTGTCGCTGTTTGTACAGAGTTAATGGGAGCTAAAAAGGCTTTTCAAGTGATAGATAAAAATGATTTCTTGAGAATGTATTTAACTTTGAAGAAACTCTTTTCCTGTTACATACATTACATCAAGTGCTCCATAGAACTCGGAAACAATATGGACGAGGGAGACTATCTTCCAGGAACAGTTGAGGAAATGAAACCGTGGCTTCGTGAATTGAATAAATGGTTCCCGATAAAGATGAAAGGACAGTGGGAAAACTGCATGGGTCATTTTATTAGGAAACCCCCAGGATTTGAGGATGTTGTTAGAAAACTCCACGAAACAACCAAGTTCAATAGATCTCCTGTGGTTGATGATGAAACAGGAATCGAGCCTTATATTGGAGAAGAGAGGAATAGAAGAATTACTTTCGGACTGGTAAATATGGAAGGTGCTCAAAGATCAGAACTTTCCTTGGACGGATTGAAGATATTTGAATTAGAATGTCCGGAAGCATGTAGAGAAATAAAAAGGAGATGGATATGTACCAAATGTGGAGACTTTGTTCAATATACAGACATGACTCTTTATTGCTTTTGTGGATCAAAGAAGTACATGGACAAGATTCTGGTTTGCCATCATCCAAGTCACCGACCGCAAAGTACAGAGAAAAGAGAAATACAAGTACCCGTTCATCCCCCAGTTCCAGATCCATTGATAGAAGATAACCAAAACATCAATGACGAACTTCTTTCTCAAATTTATGAGCAATTCCGAAAAGTTAGAATTAAAAAAAGAGAAGCTACTGATCCAAAAATTCTCTTGGCTCTCATTGATCTTAGTACAAAAGACAAGGAAGAAGAAGAAATTGAAAATATTCTGAGAGAACTCCAAAATGTAGAAACCCTGGATGGAGACACTAAGCATCTCATATCTCGGTATTTAAATAGAAATAACTAAATATGTTAAGCACTGACGCAAAAATTTCTGTAAAATATGGAATTAGAAGTTTCCACTTCCAAGTGGTTTTGAGTTTTTGTTACTTTCCATTTCCCAAATTAATTCAATGAACCACTTCGATTCATCAAAACGATTTTTAACAACATTTATTATAAAGAAGAATCCATTCCAGATAAACGCTGTTTCGATACTAATGAATACACTTTTCTTTATGATATGTTCCATAATACTTACAATTATAAATATATTCAATCACTGGAAAAAGAACTGTCGGAATCACTATCGTCAGACTCTTCATCACTAGTAGGGTCTTTCTTTTCTTCTTTAATAGGCAATAACTTATTTGGGTCACTCAACAAATTCGGATCAACTCCCTCCTGAATCATCTTCTGTCGCACTCCCGCGTCAGGGACTCCCAACCTCAGCATTTTGAAGTATTTCGAAAACGAGGGATGGTCGCTGATTTTCACCATATTCCCTGGAATAGGAGTGAGTTCTTGCTTTACTTCAGAAGAACCCGGAAGACTCTCCAAAGCCGTCGTCTGTGGCTGAGTAACTGAAGTAGTTGTAGTGGTAGAAGTAGTATTAACATTGATGTTGGTGATGTCTTGAACTTGATCCAAGACAACTGGAACTTGTGGTTCTTTCACTTCTTCGACTTTCGCCGTAATAGAAGGAATGGGTTCATCTGGACAAGCTTCTATCGTGGACAACTAAATTAACCCAGTAAAATGGAAATAGATTTAAGAACCAACTTTTTTCTCCGCCAGCTGTAATCCTATTTCCAATGAATCTAATCTTTCTTCGATTTTCAATAAGTTATTTTCCATGTTCGCAGAAAAAGAATTCATAATATCCGCCGTCCTCGTCAGAAACTCGTTAATCAACAAAGCCAACTTTTTCTGTTCCAACGGTCGGACTTCACTCAAGGGGATATCCGATTGGATAAAGCTCAGATCTGGTTCTCTGTTCATCTACAAAAATATATACATAAACATACAAAAAATCAAAAAAGTATCGAACGGAAATCCATATTTCTTCCTTTGATTTTTCAAAAATAATTTTATTGTTCATCATAGTCCACAACTTTACATTCTTCTGCCGGTTCGATCCGACTGCTGTCTTCTGGAGATGTTGCCAAAGCGGATAAAGCCGGGGTAGAAGGACTGGAATGGCCGATACTTGAGTAACTTGGTTTCTGGATTAAGCAAAGTGGAGGTAGTCGATCGTTTTCTGGGAGTAATTCATTCAAAATTTCCACAGTGGGAACTATTTCTTGAAGAAGCAACTCCACAGCATCGAGTCTCTCCTGGAGATCTTTGACTTTTCTCAATTCATCGCAAAGTTTATCAATTTGTCTCGAATTTTGAGTCAACTTCGCCGTCACTGACGTCATTGCCTGATCCATCTGGAATCTACACATGTTGAACGATTTCCGTACAAAACCAAACCTGTACAATACCGGAGAAAACTTTGCTTTGTTCTGCACTAACAACTTGAGCACAGATAGCGAGATGTGTCTGAAATCGATGAGTGAATCTGATAAACGGTTTAGGATCAATCTTTTTGTAGATGTCCACTCCATCTCGATACCCAGGAAGACATCCTTTCAACAATGGAAGGAATTTCTGAATCTCTTTTAGTCTCTTGAGATCATCATCGTCCTTGGGATCTCCGGCCGGTTGCCCTGCCGCATTAACGACGACAATCTGAGATCTCCTAGATGGTTGACTCCCTAAAAGGACAAATTCATATACGGAAGTAAATAAAACTACAACTTTGTCTGGCCAGAAACGAGAAAGAAGCAGAAACACCGGCGGGGGGTCCAGGGGACTTGGTTGCAGTTCCTTGATTGTTCCCCATTTCAGTGTCTGTGGTCAAGACACATGAAGAGGGGTCTCTTGTCGTCCCAAGGTTTCGTTTTTTCCTGCTTAGCCGCTGGGGTTTCTAGTTCGGGCTCCTGAATGAAATGAGTAGCTCCAGGGAGAGCGTCGTCTCTGAGCTTCTCCGTAGGGTAAGCTACGTGACCTAGCGCCAGTGGCTTGCAGACAACTCTCTCGAAAAACTGTTCTTCGGACATAAACCACTGGGGACCTAGAAGTTTATCGATTAAATTTCAAACATGATCACATTACAGCAATTATGCACGGAATATCACACGCCGACAACCCGAAACCCACGGCAACCAAAGTTAATCAAATCTCTGAACCAAGAAGTTGTTTCCTTCGTCCTTCTTGAAACCGAATTGCTCGTAGAAAGTGATGAGCTTGTCCTTGCATTCGAGGGAGAGCTTGTAAACCCGCAGCTTCTTGCCCAAGGCGACCAGACATTCGTTCAACAACTTCCCGAATCCGAGTCCCCGCTTTGTACTGTCCACGACGACATCCTCAATCCTTCCACGACAGCCAGCTTCATGGATGAACTTCCATTCGATCACGAGAGTGGCAGAGCCAACGACTTTCTCAGTGCTAAAAAAATCAATAAATATGTTTTCAGAATTTAATTGAAAGACACCTTAGTTCTTCAATGACGACAACGTAGTAGCTCAACGGGAGCGTCTTGGCCATAACGCAGAAACGGCTGAAAAGCTGATCTTTGGTGATATCTCCGACGACAGTCAATTGGGAAAGAAGATCGGTGAATCCATTATCCAAGTCCGTGATTCTCAACGGACGCATGACGTATCCTTCCGGCATCTTAGGAGCCACATCTTGGAGAACATGAAGGGGGAACAATTCATCTGAAAGAAATCCATATATGGGAGACTTTCGAAGAGATACTCACTCTGAACAAAAGCTGCTTGTCCGTTGAGGTTCGTCAACAAATCGGTGATGGAAGTGTTGGGGGAAGACATTTCGAGAGAGATGGTTAGAATATGGGAACGTTAAAGGAAGATGAAAGGTTAAAAGATAAAATACGTGGCAAGGAAAATTAAAGGGGACGGATGGGGGAGCGAGTAGAACGCGGGGAGAGTCGGGAGCGGGATTTTCTATGAGAAAAAAACCGGGCTCGTCTCGGCGCGAAAACCGATGTTTGAATGAAACAATTAATTTCTGTAATTAATCATGATAAATTATCATTATTCCAATACACTAAATAAAAGGGCACATAAATATGATAAATACTGTTTACATCTGTGGATTATGCAGTAATTTATTTAAATATCCTGCTGTCTGGCATAATATTCCTTCTGTTTTTAAAAGTTATCATTATAGTTGTCGTTACAGTATTTCTAATAAAGGAAAATTCCATGATCATTACTGTTTATCCTTCTGTATTATGAAGTACTTTATCCACATTTCCCACTTTTTCGACGTAATGTACTTTATGTTATGTTGTCTCGTTACCTTAACTACTTTTGTTTTTATTATTTTCCCTTTTTTTCCAGTTCCACCCGCGGAATACACTGTTTTTTGTTCATAACTTGTTGATTTTATCATCTCTAAAAAAGAATACAAATTATTCTGATAAATACCCTCTGTAGAGTTCTAACCGATAGGAATATATTGTGTTCACTTTCGTCAACAGGGCAATACAGGCTTTGAATTGTAATTTCCTTGTTGATTGTTCAGAATTGATGAGATGAAAGACTCCGGAAATAAAATTGGAATCCTTGAAGGTATTTCTTATTGTGTCGGAGGCATCATCGGATCAGGGATTTTCGTGAGTCCCACAGTCATTGTCAAGTACAGCGGGTCCCTCGGATTATCCTTGATCATCTGGGTCACTTGTGCCTTGATTGCTGCTATTGAAGCCCTAGTGTACGTGGAATTAGGGACGTGCATAAGGAAATCTGGATCTGACTTTGCCTACTTGACCACGGCCGGATGGAAGTCCGTGGCTGCAGCTTTTCTCTTTGTCTCGAGTCTGACGGATGCAATGTTCCTAGCAATCCAGACCATAGCCTTCGGACAGTACTTCGTCAAGGGGATTAATGAGGTTTTCGAGAAGGATCTGGATACATCGAATTCCATTTTAACGAAATTAATAGGATTCACTGCTCTAATGCCTTTGGGCCTCATCAACTTATTTTCTTTGAAAAAATTTGTTGGAAAATTCCAAATCATCGCTACTGTAACCAAGATGACAGTGATACTTATCATTATCGGAACAGGATTTTGGTTTCTGGTAATCAAAGGTGCATTACCGCAATTTAAAAAGGTTTATTTTTAATATATTTATTTCAGGAAGGACTAAAAACTTTGAAAACAGTTTCGATGGAAGTACCACAATTCCAGATAAAATAGTTCTGGCATTATATAACGGATTGTTTGCCTACGCTGGTTGGAATGTTCTGAACTCCGGGACCGAGGAGGTCGACAACCCCAGAAGGACTCTACCTATTGCCTCCTTCGTGGGGATAGGGATCGCTGCACTAGTTTACCTTTCCATGAATGTTGCCTACTTCACTATCCTTACAGTCGAAGAATTTCAGAAATGCAATACTGTAGCTGCGGTAAAAAAATTGTTGTTCATTTAAAAGTCAAAAATTTTTCTAGACATTCGCTGAGAGAACTTTGGGGTCGTTCCACTATGCTATTCCTTTTTTGATTTCTTTGCTTCTGATGGGGTCGATGAACTCCACGTTGTTTTCCTCGAGTAGATGTCTGCTCGCGGGGGCTAGACACAAGGTGTTGCCGACGTCGTTGAAATCCGTTCATCCAGAATCCATGAGTCCCAGAGCAGCGATTGTTCTGGAAGTCAGCATGGTGATCATGATTTCTTTTTTAGGAGACTTGGAAAACCTATTGAAGTTCGCCACGTACACAAGAGGGATGCAGTCAATATTAGTCCAGTTGTCACTATTGTATATGAGACACAATGATTTCCCTTTCCCCAAAGATGCTTACAGAAACCCAATTATTGTCATTTTTCTAAGCTTGGGGATATCCCTCTCTCTGTTGGTGATCCCTCTTCGAAGTGTAAGTGTATAGTAAGCAATTAAATTCAGAAATTATTCTTCAGAATTACCAAGTTGGAATATACACCCTTGGTTGCGTTACTGTGGGCTTCATCATTTACTTTGTCTTCATCGCTTCGAAAGGATTGCCAAAGATTTTATACAAAATAGACGGTAAATTTTAGATTTGCCTTATTGAAACTTAAATACTTTTCTAGTGTAGTTTTTACAAAAAATTCAGGATTCCTTTCTATCGCAATTTTTCTAGAGAAATTAACTATTCTAACAACGATTTTCCTGAACACTCTCCCAATTTCTTCCGAAGCTATCTCGGAATCTCCCGAATCGGAATCAAAAACCAAGGGAAGTTCTTCATCCTCCTCGGAAATTACAGTAAGCTCTTCTTCGACAATTACTACTCGGAAGAGAAGAATGGGCGTCCAAGATAACTGACAACTGTAAATACTACAGCTTTGAAAAGTATCCTTATAGATAAAAAGGTTTTCGAGGTAATTTTAAAATTTTGTGAAAAAGATAATTATAGACTAATTTCTCAGTCCGCGAAATATCACGTACTTTAAAATTTCGGTAGTTTCTGTTCCGGTTAATCGGGGGATCTGGTCCATCGATATCCTTCGGGTGATGAACCAGAATTTCTCTTAACAAATTTTATTTTGGATCTCACAGAGGCAATTCAATCAAAAACATCATGTTTTCGAAAAAAGCGAGATTAAAAATAAGCCGTTATAAATTTTCATAAAAACAAATCAAATGTTTTTATGAATATAAATAGAGAAACAGACCATATAGATTCTTTATAAGCGAAGGAAGTTTTCGTATCTTTCCCAGTACTTATAATGAAATATAAGGATGTGTTTTTAGAGTTAATATACTCAAAAGTATATTTTTTGGATTTAATATATACGACAATTACGCATCTCTAGTTTATACGAATGAATATATCTTTCTAAAATAAATATACGATTTCTAGAAAAGAAGACTCATTGAAGAGTCTGTACAGAAGTCCAAACAGAATACATAATATCTCAGTTTTTCCTAAAAACTACACAACCTTTTAATATTTAATAATAAAATTACTTCCAAGCTGTTCTTTCAAGAAAACTTTAAAGACAAAGTACAAATAAGATAATATTAAATATAATATTGGAAAATAAGCCAGAAAAACCAAAAGTTTTCGAACACACGTTAACCGAAAATTTTCGGGACATGTCTATCTCAATTGACCGCGGAAATCATGTAGGCAGACTATTTTGCACTTCCCCGATCGGAGTCAGAGTGTTCAAGAATCAGACTTTCCCGATCACTTTCTAAAAATCAGTTGCCAATTCTCACGGAATTTTCTTTAAAAAATGAATTCTTACTTTTTCCTTCTTTGCACGAAATTTTTGTTCATCGTCTCATTTCATTCTTAAGGAAGTTCATCTACGGTAAATTAAAGAAAAATTTCCCCGTGTTTGATTTTCCGGATTTTACAGTAATCTCATCCCGCCTCTAATTTCCAGCTTAAAAGCGAAATGGATCAGGCTTTTTTAAAAACCTTCCAATATGAAGAAAAGGAGGGAGATTCTTTTTCTATTTATTACCTTATTTATCGTTGACGGCTTCTGTGAAAGTGAAGAGAAGGTACAGTATGACGGGAAAGTCCTGAATGTTCCTATTTCCGGAGATGGAGCAGTTGATTTGATTAACCATTGGACAGATCAGGCTTATTCTGGATTATTTGCTGCTGTAGCAGCCAGAAAGTGAGTTCTTTAAAACTAAAAAATTAATAGAAGTTGACTTCGGTGGAATATGAATGAATACAAATCTTCTTTTCTCATCGAGGAGATTTATCACGAAAATATTCAATTGAATGTTTTTTAGTGATTTTTAACGAAAAATAAATTAAAGTTATTCTCTATCAAGATATATTGTATTCCGGAGAGTTGAATTAAATTTATTTTGAGGATTTTTAATGTTTAAAAATCAACTTTATTTGTAGATTCCACGAAGTCTCTTCCGAAGCCCAGGAAAGGTTGACGAAATGCTCGAAAGAATCCAAAGACGCCTATGAACATGCTTCTTGTGTTTCTGACTTGCTGAAACACCGAGAGAAGTACAGCAGTTACAACAAGGATGGAAGAAGTAAGTTTTTTGAAATTGTGTAGACTATTTTTATCACAGCAGTGCCCTTTAAGTTTTCTTATTCTTTTCTTCGTGTATGGAAAATTATCTAAAAATAGTTACTAGATAAATTCCTTCCGAGACCTTTTGATCTCTTTTCTACGAGATGTTTCTTAACCTGTTTCTAATCTCCCATTCAGGAAGTTATTTATTTTTTATCCAGGCTATAGTTTAATTCACCTCTAACTCTCCATTCAAAGAATTCTTTAATTTATTCCGAACTTTTCATCCGAAACGTCCTTGACTTGCTTTTCGCTTCTCCTCCGGATCTTGACTCATCCCTTATTCTCCGCTTGAAACCACCCCTATCAATTGACTTCCTCCGTTATCATTTTCTCGCTCGTTTTCTTTTCTAATTTTGTCAAGAACAAGTTAAGTACACACTTCCACTGACCAACTTATGTCCACCTTTTAAAGGTCTGAAAGAACCTTTTGAGCGATTTGATCGGTCTGCACGTTTGATCACTACTTCCTAAACCGACAATCTGCAATGTTGCGTGCGAATAATAGAGTGCGCTCATTAGCGAATTAGTGGCGAGATGATCAAGAGATTTTTCGAGTGGATTTTTTAGATTACTCTGCTCCAGATTTGTGATTGACGAGATTCAAAATACTCACTTAAAACTGGTTCTAAGTTTCATTGGAAAAGAGTGTAGTAGTGATATTAAGAGGTTCTCTTTAGCGTATGAGTTGTAAGTTCTCACCATATGAGGTTTTCCTTGTTATTGTTCATTCATCTCATGAGGAGTCAAGATAAAGGAGAAAACTCATATTCTCATTATAAACTGGTGGTTGAGTACTTAGAGATCTAGGAAAAGTAAGAAGTTCTTATGATTGTATAAGCTAGTGAGGAGAGAATAAAGAGGAAAAAAGAGAATTGTATTTTTACACATGAGCAGTGATCAATTCTTCTAGAGAATCAATTACTGGACTGGCTTCTGATATCATGGAGATTAGTTGAATAAGTGAGCATTTTCCCTTTTAAAAATATTTACACTCCAATTACTCATCAGACATACTCTTGCAATGGATACTTTTTGGAATGTTTAGAAACAATGTTCTTAATTCAATGATCTCATTATAAAGATCACTATGCATCACTTGCTTACATGAACGGAAATCTATAATTACTATAACTATGAAAAAAGAAACAAATTAAATTAGGAATGTCAATCGTTTTTTGAGATATTGATTTCAACTTTTCTAGAACCTGATTTCGACAAAGCCTTCAGAAAGTCCGCTTCTGGATTTCTCAACATCGATGGGATCTATTCCGCAACGACCTCGGTTTACGAACAGTCTCGAGAAGAACTTTCGAAGGATCAGAATCTCCCTCTCGTAGCTTTCCAACAAGAAGAAGAGCCAGAAAATGTCCAAATCCAAGGTTCTTTCGTTATCTCCTCGGACCCAGATTCTTCAGAATCTTACTCTTTCTCTCATCGCGAAAGAAGAGGAGTATCAATTGATCCGGAAAGGAAATCGATTGCTTCGAGACCCAATTACGGAATCAAAGAACGAAATGAAGGATTAAGTCCCCTAGGGGCAATTGCCAAAGTCCTTTTAAAATCAATATTGATTAACAAAAATAAAAAAGAAGGACATAGTTGGCAGAAGGTTGTCCAGAGAATCAAGCTCGCGAACAACGAAAGGAAAAAGCTCGAGGAAGAAGGGAAGATCAAGAAGACTAAGTTACCTTTTGATCCGGAATCCAAAATCGATGCTTTGGAAAAGTTTGCCTACAGAGCTGTAGGAGAACACGGGCAGTTCGGGAATGTGAGTTTTAGAAAATTTGAAATTATTATTTCTCTATTTTCCAACAAATAACCAACTTTCAGATTGATCCAGAGAATCCTGAAAATCTCAAGAAATTAGCTAAAGATGATCGTCTTCGTAACTCCTCGGATCCTCTCAGGAAATTTCTCAATCTTCTTCGCAACGGAATCAAGTTAAGCTACAATGTTGCTGGAAAGAACACGACAGACTTTGACGACAAAATCCTCAAAGTAGTTTCACCCCGATTCCTCTCTGTTGTCCCGGAAGAGGAAGAAAATAATATCATCGACATTATTTCTCCTTCCTTGTTTTCGCTCCATAGTGAGGGAAAAGGAATTGAGAACTTGACTAGTTTGCCAAATCTGGTGAAATCGTTCAACGGAGCAGATCAGCAGCAATGGCTGGACTTGATCATTGAAGCAGCTGGAGTCGATGAACAGGCAGAGAAGTTGGAAAAGGAGTTACAAGAAAAGAAATCCGGCATCAAGAAGAGCTATCAAGAAAGAGTCAGAGGAGCTGATGGACAACCCATGTTCTTCACCAAAGAAAACGTCACCAAAATGTATGGAGACCATGAGAAAGACAAGATCGAAACATTTGAGAAACTTATCAAATCATATTCGATGGATCAGTTGAAGCAGATGAACGAAACTGGATTCATGATGCTGACGAAAGATCAGCTGTACCTGATGTATGGACCGGAATCTCCTTTCAACAATAGCGAGGTGTTGGAGAAGCTGATGAAAGTTCATCCAGACGAGGCAATGGACATGATTGAGAAAGATATCCACTTGATGGGAGAGATAGGAAATCAGAGAAGAAAGAAGAGAGCCATTGTGCTAAGTCCCTTGATTAATTTCCCGATTGTTTTCGCAGCTCCTATCCTGAGTCA
>VOSG01000767.1:0-11112 GCA_009761265.1 Halicephalobus sp. NKZ332 | reverse complement strand
TTCAGTTCCATGAATTGCTTTTCATTTTTTATTGAAAAAAAACTCTTTATTTCATAAGAGATTAGTAAGAACAATGTTATGATAGGTAATCCTCTTGGCTCTTCAATTTTGAAAAGGGGAAATTTAAATAGATGTGCGTTTTTTCTCGTTTTATAGAAAATACAAAGATAGAAAATATTAGAAACAAAATATGGTTGGAAAACAAATATTAAATTGAGAGAAAATATTTTAAATCACTATGAAAGAGTAATTTTCCATTCTCAAATTTTCGAATTTACAATTATTGGTTGTGCTACGAAGAATATTAATATCGAGAATATTAGCTTGGTGATTTTTTAAAACCTTTCGTCACGAAAAAGACCGCTAATTTCTAGATCATAAATTTGATATTTTTTCCGATTATTATTTTTACAGATATTTGTTTTACTTTGTATGGATTCTTAAAAGATAAAATAAGAGAAATTCTTTTAAATAAGTCTCGAAAAAAACCTTTTTTAAAATAATTAGGGATAGATATTTCTGTTTTAAAATGCAAAATCAGACAAATTGTCGGTTCTCGTCGCTGGAGTCATTGTCGATACCCTCTCCTGAACTTGGTGTCCTCCACTACAGTATATCTTTCTTGCTTCTTTTCTGAGAGTCTTGTTCAGAAAAGCATAAGATACCCCAGCGGCCCCGTGACTAGTTTGCCAACAGAGTTCTGCAGTGACGACGACCCAGACCGGGGGAGGAAAAAACTGCATATAGACCTGGAAGAAAAAAATTTAAAAAATCACCTCGACATGAACTACTGAATTCGATTTTGGAAATTGATTTAAAAAATTTCCACTTGATCCGGAAAATTTCGATTTTTTAAATTTTAAATAAGAGAAAAATTACATAAATCACGGCAGCGATGAAAGTTCCTGTACAGACCAAAGTTGACTGGATGAAGATCTGTCTCTGCATCCGGGTCACTCTTATAGTGCTTGCTGTATTGGATTTGATGGTCATAAAAAAACACAAAATAGAATAGGATACAAGTAGTACAATCACAACGACGATGTTGTGGATCGAATGCACGAGATGGGGATACTGTAAATTTTGAAATTAAAAAAATGAATTCAACGTTTCAAAATCTTACATGTTCTCCATCAACACCTCCATGTCGTTCCGGGACTCCGAGGAAAGGGTCGAAAAAGAAAGCATATAAATTCGAGTTGAAAATCACAGGAGTGTGGAAAAACATAAATGCGAAAGAAGCTCCGATCGGAATCATGATCCAGAAGTAAGTTTTTTTCCCGGAAAATAAAGCCGCCCCGAATTGAGGATTAATCAAGTCAATGCACCTGTTTATTGCTAGCAGCATGCAAAAAGTTGAACCTCCTCCCCAGCATCCTAGAAAAAAATATTTCTTTTCTTTAATTGATTTAAATTTTAAAAGTTTTTTGAAGAACGATTTGGTATTCGTTCTTATTTTACCAAAACGAATTGATGTCAAACATACCCATTCCTAAGACTCCAAAGAGGTAATTGAACATCGGATCCATGCAGAAGACCATCCCGACGGCAGCACAATATCCGCAGTAGAATCCTCCGACCGGGATGGCTACACAGTCCACTACGCCGAGGAAGAACATTATCTGAAACAACAGTCTTAGATTTCAGATTTCTGAAATTAACAGACCTTGTAACAGGAGTACTTCATGAGGTCGGACTTGACGAAGACGACCATGAACGGCAGCAAGAGACCCTGGAAAAATTTAAATTACATTGGTATAAAATAAAAAGATTTAACAACTCATTCTGGAAATTTCTGAATTTTTAGAAAACCATAATTTGATTTAAATCAGAAACCAACCAGATAGACTATCCCAAGAGTGGCGTAGACGAATCCCAATGTGACATTGGGGTTCCCCAGCTTCTCCCACTCCTCATGGCTTCTTCCAGAGCAGTTGTAGTAGGTGTCGAAATAAGGTCTATCGAACAGCAGCAAGTTCATCCTTTCCCAGACGGATTTTTCTTACATAAATTTCAATTTCTTTCATCTTTTATATCTCCTCAGTGACTTTCCTTTTCTATTGAAATGAGTTCTAATCTCACGATGAAGAAACAGAAAATACTGTATAAATGTAAAGATGCGTAATGGCTTAATAGAATTTTTTGTTCGAGATCGAAAACAATTTAAAATTTAGTTTAAATCTCCTTTAATCCCAGACTCAACGTCATGACTTAAAAAAGGAACACTGTAAGAATTTTATAACACAGAAATTTACGTGCTTCCTCTTTGAGATCAAATATATTTAAAACTGAATTTTAGTTTTTTAACTTTAATTTGATTTCTATATCCTGAGTGTGAAAATAAAAGGATTTATAAAATTTATAACCTTTCCCTTGAAGACGTCAAAAGCGATTCAGGAAGTAGCGGTTTTTATATCGAGGCAGAATTGCAAATCTTGACCTCATTTTTTCAAAGTAGACGAATCCAGAAGGATCAATTGCTTCTTTCTTACATGCATTTTGACTTTTTCGGAAATTTGCGATTTCACTTTTTATTTCCTCGACGAAGAGAAATCCCCTGGATCAGGACGGATCGTTGAAAGAGGAAATGATTTGAATTCGCTTTCGTTTTGCGTCGGATTGACTCGTATTGACCGTTAAAAGTTGTTGAAATGGACAATCGTCGGTTTTGAGTGTATGTCGTTTTTTCACTTCGATTTTATCCTGGAATCCTCTGGAATTAAATAAAATCTTTTAAAGTCGCATTTTAAAATTGAAGATTTTGGAAATTCGTTTCGAGAAATTTTATAGAAATATTTATTTCACTTTTTATTATGATTAGGATTTCTTCACTTTCCGTCAAAAGAAGATCTGACGACAGTTGTATTTCTCCAAAAAACCAATCTAGTCATTTCTCTATTTTTCACCAAGAAATTAAAGTCTTCCAGAATCCGTTTCCAACTTTCATAATTATCTCCAACTTCGAGTTCTAGAAAATCCTCAGTCCTAAACTTTGTGCTGAAATATTTCATGAAAATTAATTTTTCCGATTTCCATGAACGTATGTATTGAAGATTTTTAAAATTGAAAACAACAGAACCTAAACGAGTTTTATTTTTTCGATTCACTTCCATACTTTTTGACAGTTATATATCTTTGTTTTGATCGTTCCGGTTTTAAATTATGCATAAATTATGGAATTGATAGAGTAACTGGTTTTGGTCAGTTTCGTTGTCGGAAAACTTGATTCAGAAAAAGAGAAACTTTGATTTGAATAATTTTTCGGAAGAAATTATAATTTGTAAGATATTTCCTCCGGATTTATAGTTTATTTCAATTCATTTTTCAGATGACAGAATCAAATCAAGTAGTAAAAGTCTTTTCCGAGTATTTAAAAATACAAAGAACTTTATTATCTTTTAATCGAGTTCTCCTAATTTCGCTTTCAAATGTGCATTTTTTTATTTCCCTAATCATACTCCTTCGATTAATCAATATTAAAATATTTATAAAAAATAAACATAAATTTATAAGTTTTCTAGATTATTTTATTTTAAAAAATCCGAATGCATATTTTGGATTTCTATTTTTAGAGAGTTTTAATATTACAAATATTCAATTGCAAAAGGTCATTGGAATCCAATTCAGATTCCTAAGTTTCAATTGATTTTTGGAATTTCCGGTTTTGGATGAATTTTTTGATCCAGACTGGGGCATCTCCCAGAATTTTCACTTTCATCTTCCCAAAATTGACTGACCGGTTGCTTTGACTGGTTGACCTGCTTTGTTCTCATCTTTCCTCACCCATTTTTTGGATTTTTGGAAACCGGATAGAATAAAATTTGATTTCCTCAAAGGGCGATAATCCGTGGAATCCTTACACTTTTTTCACGCTATTCGATATGACGAATCTTCTGAAAATCTATAATTTGTAAAATGTTGCTACTTTTCTATTTTTAAGTTTTGAAAAAATAAAGTGATTTTTTAGGATTTATAAAACTGGGATTTTTTAGAATCAATGTTTTCGAGGCTAAATGTTAAATTTAAATGTTGGAGTTGAAACTTATAAAGATCCGCGTCAAGACAATTTCATAGTATTTTTCATTTCCATAATAATATGATCTCGTCTAGAAAGATGATTTTCTTTCACTAGAATATTTCCTATTTCCTCCCAGACATAATTTCCATTCATTTTTGAAATAATTTTCTATTATTGTAGAACTATTTTTTCATCATTGTAGTTTTTTAACATTATAAAAATAACTTAATATCTTAATACACTTTTGACCTTTCGGACCAGTGTTTTCGTGCCAGTGGGTCGATCCCTTTTTTCCTCCCCTGCCGGATTCTCCACGCTCCTGGATTTCCTCATTGCGCGATCAGTTTCGGATCTTTTAATCCATGTTTGACAAAAAATATCCGTATTAAAGACTTTTTTTATCCAAAAAGTGGAGCGGAACATTGTCCAACTTTCATGGATTGGTTTCAGTTAATCTACGGGAGATCGATTGAACGTTGAAGGAAATCTCGGAAAACTGCCTCTGGGGATTTTGAATCCCTGGCTTCTCGATTGAGTCACAGACGTTCAAAAACCTGTCCGGGCCAGCTTTCCATGAAGAAAGCAGATTTGCGATTTTTCTTTTTGTTCAACTTAACTCTATTTTTTTGATCAAATGATTTTCTGAGTTTATTTGGTCCAGAAACGATCTCCATGAACTTCCTATTACTAGTCCTACATTATTCCATCGCCATCGTCGTTTGGCACTCTGCGTTCTTTGTCGACGGACTCCATCACAAACTGACGAAAAGGGAACTCGTGAAAACTTTCGGAGTTGACAACCCCAAAAATGTGCCTCAATATGAACTCATCAAAACTTCAAAAAGAATTGGTTCCGATGGGAAGTTGAAAGTCATGGAGTTTTCTGCTTGGAACTCTACTTTCAAAATTGAATTGAAGCCGAACAAAAAACTGATTTCCCCGAATCTAGTTACTATAATCAGAGAAAATGATACTGTAAGAAAGTTCCAAGGTCTTCCGGAACATTTGGACATAGACTGCCATTATCATGGAGAAGTCAAGAGTCACGGGAAAGTCAAAGCTGCCGTTTCTTACTGCAGAGAACTCATGGGAGTTATTGTGATGGAAGACCACTTTCTGATGTTACAGACAATTCCGGAAAGAGTCAGAGATCATCAGGTTCGTTTTTGTTGTACACTCAAACCGATCGGTGTTATATAGTGTATCAGATGCATTGAAATAATGTATTGGTACACTATATTAATGCACTAATGGTTTGAAAGATAATGCACATGATGCATCGGAGCTGTTTTAATACATCATTTTATGCGTGATGAATTCCGATTTTCTGAATCATGTTTTAGGAAGAGGATCACCTGATCTATAAACGTGAAGCGGCTTTGCTGAATCCGCTGGAACATTTTTCGTTCAGTGAAGAACCAGTTCGAGTGGAACTCAATGAAGACGACAGCGCTGAGTTCTGCGACGTCAGTAAGTCCATTGACGATCTTCCCGCTTCTGCTTTTAAAGGTCAACGCTTTCATTCATTTTCATTAAGAATTCAACTAGTTAATTCTTTTCATTAAAAAATTTAAAAATCAATATTTTCGGAACTTTTTTCGAAGTGTGTTAAATTAAAGCTTTTTAGTGTTTAGTAATTTTATGGGAATTATAATGTTGAAATTTTCAGATTCATTCGCGGAAATCAACTCCATAAACTACACTGTGCCGTCAGAAGCCAAACTCGATTCTCTGTTCATTTTCCCTCAACATGATCCCATTACTCTCGAAATCGGGCTTTTCTTGGATTCCAAACTTTACGAACATTTCGACAGGGAATTCACCCGGGCTGCGGATCAGCATCTGACAGACTTCGCTCTAGCTCTGATAAACAACGTTCATGTACTTTATCAGCAACCCACCCTGAACCCTAACCTCGATGTTGTGATCGTGAGGTTCGAGATGTGGAAGCAGCAACCCCCAACATTGGAATCAAATCTCCACAAAAATGGACAAGCACAGACACTCTTGGATTCCTTCTGTAGATATCAGGCGAGGATAAACCCAGGGACAGATCTCAGTGATCCTGGACATTGGGATCATGGAGTCCTCTTGACTGGATACGACATTTACCACATGACGAGTTCCGTGGCCGGAGTGGCCCCTGTGGCGAGGATGTGTGACGAGTTGTTCGCTTGCAGTCTCGTCGAAGGTCTCCATCTCGGAAGAAGTTTTGTTCTGGCTCATGAAATGGGACACAAGTAAGTTTCAAGAAATTTTAAATTATTTTACCTATATTCTAAGATTCCCGGAAATCAAGAATTCTCGCATTTCCTATGACCTTTGAAACTTATTCCGAACAATTTTCATAAAGATTAAATTTCTGTAATAATGACTTGTTTTTCTAAATGTTGATTTTTCAGCATGGGAATGGTACACGACGGAGTTCAGAACCAATGTGGCCGGAGCTGCTGTCTGATGTCTGCTGTCAACGGGGCCGGGAAGACCACCTGGAGTACCTGTTCAGTGAGAGAGTTCAACGCATTCCTTCTTCAACTAGAGTAGCATTTATTTCTATCTTATTTTAAAACAAAATGTATTTTAGTGAATCTGGAAAAGGAAACTGCCTGAGGGATCCCGCGGTCAGTCTGGGATCCCATGACCATTTGGCGGACGGCAGACTCCCCGGACAGAGATTCACTGGGGATCAGCAGTGTTCGTATTTTTGGGGTAGAGACTACCAGGTAGAGATTCCGAATGGAAGAAGCATGGACGATATCTGCAGGATCCTCTGGTGCGGCAACTCCGGATCCACCATCTCCACCGCCCATCCCGCCCTCGAAGGTTCTTTTTGCGGGCCCCAGAAGTGGTGTCAGGATGGCATCTGTCAACCCTGGAAACAACCTTCGAAAAAACCAGAAATAATAAATGGTGAATGGTCAGAATGGTCATCAAACAAAGATGCCTGTCCCATCACACCATGTCAGATCACGGGGGGAATCGCCATAAAACCCCAACTGAGGACCTGCACAGAACCTGCACCTAACAATGGGGGCAGATCTTGCGGAGGATCTAATATTAGGGGCATCGTTTGTGGCGACGTGAGCTCGAACTGCGAAGGACTCTCGAGACAGGAGTTCGGAGATAGGCTCTGCACGGCTATCAGAAACGACCCCACCAGACCAGACAGACAACTCAGTGGAAAAAGCTTTTTGCGTAAGTTTTCAAAGAAATATACCTAGAAAGTTATTTCAAGAAGATCTTATGGTATTTTAATTTTTCAGATCTTACCCAAGCTTGTAAAATCTGGTGTCATGTCGACAACTCCGAATTGATAAGGAACAAAGGTCAATTCCCGAATGGAACTCCTTGTGGAGCTGGCCAGTATTGTGTATCCGGATCCTGTTTGGTGAGATTTACATTCACAAAATAATTTCTCGATGAATTTGCCATTGATGGATTTCGAATTTTGAAAACTAATATTTGAATACTTTGTTGTTGAAATTACTTTTACACTTTTAGTCACTATCCTGCAATAGCAAAGCCTTAGTGGCTCAAGACCAGGACTGTCCTCCAACCAGATCCAAGACACCGACAGCAAAATGGAGTCCATGGTCAGAATGGTCCACTTGTCCAGTATCATGCTCTAAAAAAGAAGAAATTCCTCTCCAAAGAAGAACAAGAAAATGCCAAGCCCCTTCTCCGGTTAGTTCGCATCCCCACAAATCCCATCCAAAGACGAAAGCAAAGCCAAAAGGACATAAACACAAAGTCCATAGACATCATCATCACAAAAAACCACTTCCTCCTCCAAACAAAAGAAAACGAGTCCGGAGGAGCGATAATCAGGTATCATGGATGTTGCTAACCCTTCTGGCTTTGCTTCCGTCGTCCCTTCTCTGCGCTTTATCTCATTAAGATTAGTGTCATATCAGTATGAGCTGATGTTGGTGTCCATGTCGATGCTGAGATTAATGTTGATGAGTGTGAATATTGGTATTAATATCAGCATTAATATTAATACCAAGATGTATGTTAGTATTAAAGTTTAAAATTCCAGCTTTGTGAAGGAAAGGAACTTGAAACTCGCCCTTGTTCCCCTTTGCCCCCTGTCTGCGAAGAGTACTCCTCTTGGTCAGAATGGTCTCAATGTTCAAAGTCCTGTGATGGAGGCAAGATGACCAGAAAAAGAGAATGTACTTCTGGAGAAAACTGTTCCCGGAAACTAGTAGACATCCAAAATTGCTCAGAAAACCCTTGTCCTAGCTGGAATGAATGGGATTCTTGGTCCTCTTGCAGCTCTTCTTGTGGACCAGGACAGAAATCCAGGAAAAGGGTATGTAACATGGAAGGTCAATGTGAAGGAGAAGGGACACAGATTACGACTTGTATGGGAGAGAAGTGTGCAGAAGAATCTTGGGGAGAGTGGCTTCCCTGCTCCGTCACCTGCGGCATCGGGTTCCAATTGAGGGAGAGGCTGTGTGATGGAGTCCTCTGTGCGGAAAGCAGCAAACAAGCAAGAACTTGTAATGTCCAGGTAAAATATAAAATCAAATATTTCCTTGTTTTTCGGTTTTTATGAAATTTCAATTTTTAAGTTGTTAACAAATACTTGTTTTTCATATATTACAGTTAAATTTCAGGATTGTCCCAGAAACCCCCTCGTTCCTCAAGGCCATCTGTGGTCCCAGTGGTCTCTCTGGAGTCCCTGTTCGACAACTTGCGGTGAGGGAGTCCAAAAAAGAACCAGAACCTGTATTACTGGAAGCAACTGTCCTGTTGTGGATCCCTCGACTCAAGAAAAGAGATGTGTCCTGGGTCCGTGTCCCAGCTGGAGTCCTTGGAGCGACTGGAACGCTGAATGCCCGACTTGTTCGATCCTCGAGATTCGGACCAGAGAAAGAAAGTGCAAAATCAGCTTCCTTCCCGGCTTCGACGGAGAAATTGTTCCAATAGAACAATGTGGAGGTTCGTTTCCGAGTCATCGAAATTAAACATCAAAAACTGATTTTTTCAGGTGTAAATGTGGAGATTCAAAATTGCGACCAAATTTGCAAGTTATCCGAAGTTCGCAAAAGTCCAGAATCCGAAACAGTACCACCCCTGACAGCCATTATCCCTCCTTCCAACGACGCCGAGTACGGTGCTTGGCAGGAATGGCTTCCTTGTTCCGTGACTTGTGGAGGCGGTCTGAAAGAAAGAGTCAGGTTTTGCCCAGAAAACAAAGACTGTTCTCATCACGGCCTTTCTTTCGAACTAGAAGAATGCAACAAAAACTCCTGTGAAGAAATGAAGTCAACCCTATGGACAGATTGGTCGGAGTGGTCCCCCTGTAGCGCCGCCTGTGGGGGTGGAAGACAATTCAGAAGCAGAAAATGCAGAGCTCTTTTTGTTTTCCTTTGTGACGGAGCTTCCAACGAAGAAAAGCCATGTAACACGGATCCTTGCGGAAATCTCGTTGAGAGGGCATCTGGAGTCCCCACCTTGGTCCTTGGAGAAATGGACGACTCGGCCCCCAAATGGTCTCCATGGAGCACCTGGAGCAGGTGTAGTTGCTTCACTTTGACTCAATTCAGAAGGAGATTCTGCCAAATCCAGGATCCCTCGGTCCAAGGATTCTGTGCGGGAAGCATCATAGATCAGAGAAAATGCGAACCAGAGGATTGCTGTGAGTACTTTTTAAGTGAAAAAAACTAAGAACTATTTTTCAGTGCCTGAGGCAGGTGGGTGGTCGGAGTGGTCCCTTTGGAGTAGGTGCTCCAAAGATTGTGGAACTTCCGGACATCAGATCAGGAACAGGATGTGTTCCGATCCTCTTCCGTCGAACAGAGGGTCGTACTGTATCGGATACTCCTTCGATCAGAGACCTTGTGAACCTGTTTCTCAAATTTGTTTCAATAATCCTGTGGACGGGTCCTGGACGGAATGGACGTCTTGGTCCGAGTGCTCGAATCCCTGCGAAAACGGCCAGAGATCGAGGACTCGGTACTGCTCCAATCCCCGACCCCAGAACGGCGGTCGACAGTGTCTCGGGTCAGATTTCGAACTCCAGTCTTGTAGCAATCAGAGTCAATGTACGAAATGTAAGTTTGATTTTATTTTTATCAGATTTTAATTTCGTTTTTTTCTATCAAGTTAGGATTTCCCAGGATTTGGTGCAAATTCCTGGAAGATTCTGAGAGTTTATTTTGAGTATTTCCCAAAGTTTCTGTTTTTATATTTTTAAACCACATCACAGCACTTTCTTTTTCCTTTTTCAGTAGATGGATCCTGGTCCTCGTGGTCCCCTTGGAGTCCCTGCAACGGTACCTGTGGAGTCACTTTTAAGTCCCGATCTCGCACTTGTTCCAATCCGGCTCCAGAAAACGGAGTTCCATGTTCAGGATTAGCCAGACAAACCACCATCTGCAGCACCAAACCTTGCCCAAGTATCTTTTTTTCTATTTTTATTCGAGTTCCTCTTCACAATTTCCGCTATTTAGATTCCATCGATGGTGTTTGGTCCGTTTGGTCCCCTTGGTCTTCTTGCACGGCTGACTGCAAAGGAATAGGCACTCGCACAAGGTTTTATTTTTAAAAAAATAATTCTACAATTTTGTTTTCAGGACCAGAATCTGCTCAATTCCCAGAAACGGAGGTCTCCCTTGTTTCGGAAAATCCATAGGATCCCAACCTTGTCAATCCGAGGATATCCCCGAAGAATCCTTCTGTGATTCCGCGTTACGACACGAACAAGCCCTCGAGGCCGCCTTCATGACTCGCTCAATACGGTAATCCACGTCGTCTTTCAGTTTAAAGAGTTTATCATAGGTCCAACTTTGTTTTTAAAGTTATTCAAACCTCTAAATTAATATATAAAATTTTAATTTTGTTTTGCAATTTAAAAAATAGTTTGTCATAGGTTTGGTTTTGCAAGCCCATTTAATTCTCGAAATTAATAAAAATTTTAAAAATTTAAATTACATCTCATCATGAACACGAGAAGCTCACTAAGTTATTTTTATTAACTTGGAGAGCAACGAAAGATAAACTTCGCTTATTAATATATAAAGGTCCAAAGTCACTAAAACGACAATCTGATTGATATGAGAACTTTATCCAATCTTTCCTAAATA
>VOSG01000766.1:0-10044 GCA_009761265.1 Halicephalobus sp. NKZ332 | reverse complement strand
TAGTGTCGAGGCTTGAGTACTTCAATACTTTATTCCTCATACAAAATCCCAAACTTGGGTAATTAAAACATACAAAATTACGAAACAAAAGGTAACGGTATATAAAGATACCTATTTTTCTGTTCTGTTTCTTGTTTCAGGCTTTCGTGCCAGGACCTTCGCTGGCTGCGACATTGGGGGCCAGGCCGGAGCTGTCGGCTTCCCCCGCCATCTTTTCCTCCTCTCCCGCCATTCTTTCCTCGTCCACCTCCAGAGCGAACAAATGGTTGAGAGCCCTTCTTGTTGTTCCGTGCTGCGTCTTGATTTCCGCCGCTCTCCCTTCTCCGTCTCCTGACTGGATCACCTTCTCTATTCTTGCGAGGTTCCAGAATTCTCTTGGTCTGTTTTCGTCAAAGACGATGACGATCTGACCTTCTTTCGGTTCTTTCTTTGATCTCCCTCTTCCTTGTTTCATCAGCCATTGCGTCCGCTCTCTCAACAAATTCAAGTATCTGCCTTGCCAGATCTCCCAGAATTTCTCCAACTTTGCCAGATTTTCCTTCAACTGACCTATCAAATCCTCCCGGCCGGGGGCCGGGATGTAGCTCGGGTCCTCTTTCTCTTCTCTCTGCTCCCATGTTGGGAGCAGCGTGCACGGAGTTCCTGGTCCCAACAAATCACTTGGCCTGAGAACTTCTATTTCCTCCGCTGCCATATATGTAATCGGCCGATTGTTCAGTATTGCTTCTACTTCTGTCATGAATGTGTCCAATTCTTCTGAATTCGGGATTCTCCTTCCATTGGTTCGTCTGAGTGCATCCTTGACAATACCAATTAGACGTTCATAAACTCCACCCTTCCATGGTGCTCTTTCGATGATAAAATTCCACTTAATTCTATTTCTTTTCAGATACTCCTGAACTTGTTCTGATTCGTTCCATTCTTGGATCATCTTATTCAAAACCGCTTCCGACGCCTTGAATGTCCTTGCATTATCACTGATGATTTTCTTTGGGAGACCTCTTCTCGCCACAAATTTTCTGATCGCTTGAATAAAAGTTTCTACATCCAAGCCATTCACCATCTGGAGGAATACTGCTCTAGTTGTCAAGCATGTCAAAATAAGAACCCACTTCTTTGTTGTCAGTCCTTTCTCCTTCGTCTGTATCGGACCAAAGAAATCCAGTCCTGTGTGTTCAAATGGTGTTGATCTTCTCACTCTTTCTTCCGGTAATTTCGGAAATTTCGGCAACTCAAAAGGAATTGCGTTCCTTCTTCGGCAATCTGAACACTTCTTGATCATTTTTCGGACCATTCTTCTTCCCTGCTGGATCCAATATTGAGTTCTCAACTCTGCCAAGGTTCTTTCTGTTCCCGAATGCTTCAATCTTCTGTGGACTTCCATGATAATCAATTTCGTGAGTTCTGAGTTTCTTGGAATGATAATAAGCTTCTTGTAATTCTCCATTTTTCCCAATCTATCTCTCAAAACCCATATATCATCTTCCATGATTCCGATCTCTGGTGGCTTCTCTGACAACCATCTTCTCTGTTCTTCTTTGATGAGCCACATCGATGCTATTTTCAGATCCTCCATCTCTATTTCTCCTTCACTTATTTCCTTCAGGATTTTTGTTTGGGGTTCCTTCTTAATACTTCTTAAGAACTTCTTTATTGCCTTCAAAATCCATGTTGCTATTGTTTCTGCTTTTCTGAGTGTCCCAACTTTTTCCCAATTCAGTTCAATTCCTGCTTGGCTTTGCTCTTTTCCTGCCAAGCTAATCACCGTTGCTCTCGGGGTATTATCTATCTTGATAGTTGCTCTTTTTTCCAAATCTTCTTCACTTTTCAACCATTTCGGGCCAAACCACCACAGGTTATTTTTCTTCAATTCCTCTGGTTTACATCCCCTCGTTGGTAAATCTGCTGGATTTTCCTTACTTTCCACGTATCCATAACAAATTTCTTTGTTTTCGAGTTCCTTCAATCTGTTGTTGATAACTTTGTCCTGGGGGGCCTTCTTGACCCAACTTAAAACAATCTGTGAGTCTGTCCATATAAATCTCTTCTTTATCTTCTTACCCAGTTCCTCCTCTATGATATCCATTAATCTACTTCCCAACGTTACTGCTTTCAGCTCCATCCGTGGTATTGTTTCCTTGGTTCCTGATTTTCTGATTCTATTCTTTGCCATGATCAGTTTTGCTAAAGTTCCATTCTCACAGCTTACTCTGATGTATGCTGCTGCGGCGAAAATATGTGGTGTCGCGTCCGTGAATATATGAACTTCTATTTTCTCTCTCATCTTCATACCATGAATCCATCGTTTGACTTCCACTTCTTTATTCACAATTTTCTCCATCGCATTGTTGAATCTCCTCTCTTCCTCCTTTTCTACTGGCTCATCCCATTTTTTGTGTCTGTTGACCACTTCATTCACTACGGCTTTCAGTTCCACCGTCACTGGAGTTGTCCATCCCAACGGATCATGAATCTTCATCAGTGTTCTCAGCACCGTTCGTTTCGTTTGAATTATAGGGATTTCTTTTGGTAAGGCTACGATAAATTGATCCTTCGTCCTATCCCATTCCAATCCTAATATTTTCACTTCTTGTCCTTGTTTTTTAAATTTCTCTTCTATTGATTCTTGAACTTTTTCCGAGTTCACGAACCACTCTCTCAGGATCATTGATGCTATTTGAAAATGGTCCTGGAGCTCCTTTCTTATTTCAATCATGTTTTCTTCTTCTTCACCAAAAATAAACAGATTATCCATATACAAATTTCGTTCTACTTCTTCCTTTCTTTTCAGCTTGCTTATGTGCTTCTTAATTGTGTTCGTCAACAAATATGGGCTCGTTTTCAATCCAAACGGTACTCTGCAGAATCTGTAGCAGATCCCATTCTTTTCATCTACCGGCTTCTGGATATCTTTCAACCAGATGAATCTCAGACTGTCCCTGTCTTCTGGATGGATCATAATCTGATGAAATGCCTTCTCAATGTCTCCTGACATGATGAACTGCGTTAGTTGACTTCTTAAAAGTATTCCTATTATTTTTGGAAGTTGGTCCGGTCCTTGCATTACTGCTTCATTCAGCGAAATAGTTCCTTGCAACGATTTTGCTGAACAGTTGTTTACTATCCTGATCCTTGTGGTTTCACTTTGATCCTTGAAGACCGCATGATGCGGGATGTAATATGTCGGGAATATTCCTTCTTCTTTCGGTGATTCTTCTATAATATTCTCTCTTAGTTGTTGTTTTATAATTCCATCATAATCTTTCAGTCTTTCTTCGTTTGATTTCAATTTTCTCACCATTGACTTCAATTGTCCATATGCCAATCCAAAGTTTTTTGCTAACGGCTTATTCTCTTTTTTCCAAGGGATCCTGACCATGTATCTGTTGTTAATAAATTCTGTTGTTTCATCAAAGATTTCCAATGCCTTTTCATCTTCTCCTTTTTTCTTATTTCTCTCCATAATCTCCAAATTCCAATTCTCTTGCTCTTCTTTTGTAAATCCATCAATTGCTAAATTCGTGATGCTATTCTCTTTGAGATTCTTTTTCAGCACAAAATTTCCCACTGACGATTCGATCAAGACTTTTCCCGGCTCCACTTCTGTTCCATTTTTTACAAATTTCCAAACGTCGAAACCTCCAATTAATAAATCGATTTTCTCTTTTTTGTCATCTTTCTTTTTGTCTTCTTTTTTGACTCCTTCTATTTGTGAAATCTCTACAGGACTGTTGATTATCGTCCTGACTTTATTCATGAGAATCTTCACTGGTCCTTCATTTGTCTGAATTTCCACTTCTACGACTTCTGATTCATAATTCTCATTTCTTCCACCAAAAGCTTCAACAGAAACCAATTCTTTCACATTACTCTTTAATTTCAGCAATCCTGCCAGCTTGTTAGAAATATAAGATCTCTCCGCTCCTGTATCCATCAAAACCACTGCTTTGAATTTTATTTGTTTTTCAGGATTTTGGACTTCAACTCTTGCTGTCATGAGTCCCGTAGCCTTCGGATCTTTCTCTTTATCAATCAAGCTGCTCATCACCGAACTTCTTTGATCTTCGAACGTGACTTTCTTCTCGGTCCTCAAACACAAAGCAATGTGATGCTTCTTATTGCATCTTGAACAGGTATGTTCCTCACATTTTTGGTACTGATGACCCTCTTGAAGACAATTGTAACACTTTCCAGATCTTTTGATGATTGCTGCTCTCTCTTGCGGCGTTACCATCACTGTACACTCCTCCGCTCGATGTTCTTGATGACAAAACGGACAGTTGTTTATATCAACTTTTTTCGGTGGATAACTTCTAGGCCTCTCCATGGTCTTCGACGATGTCCAGATTCCTTTTATCTGCTTGTTTCCTGGTGAAAATTCTTGATTCCTCCCTATTGGATTCTCTCTGATATTTCTCGATCCCGCTTGCAGGTAAGCTTTGTTACTCTGATAGATCTGTTCATCTTTCTCTTCTCTTTTTACCATCTTTTCCAGGCATTGCAGCACGTTCTTGACCGACAATGTTTTTCCAGCATTTTCAAGGGTTTCCATCACTCTCAACCTGTATGACTTCTTGAATTTGTTCAATACGAGGTTCCTTGTTTGGATGGTGTCAATTGCATGGTCCATATTTTCCAATTGTCTAATTGTGCTGTGTATTTCATCCAATACTCTTCTCCTTTCATCAACTCCTTCTCCTATGGTTGCTATCTCGTTTAGCTGTCGGATCAGCTGCTCGGTGATAACTTCGTTATCCTCGAACCTTTCCCTAAGCCTCTCGAGACAGCTCTCATAGTTTTCTTCCGATATAATATATCCTTCTACTGCTTTATATGCCTTTCCAATCAATAAAGATTTCAAATACTCCATCTTCGTTACTTTTGCAATGGGTTGGTCATCTATGTTGGCTTTGAATGATTGCCAAAACTGGATGAAGTCTGTTGGTGTTCCATCGAATGGCTTGATGGTCAGCTCGGGAAGTCTCGCGTACCGCAATTTTCTTGGTGTTTCTGGTTCTTCGACGGCTTCTCTGCCCGTTCTTTTCTCCATTGCGGTCATCTCTTGACTCCTTTCCTTCTGTCTTCCATCCTCTTCTTCCACAATCAATACTTCTGGACTTCTATCTCTTCTTTCTTGTTTTCCTCCATCACTATCCATTCTGTATCCTTCTCTGCTTTCTGGCACTGACTCCAGCGGCAACGCTAATTCCATTTCTATCTCCACGTCGCCGAGGTTCATCAACAATTCTCCAAGTCCTTCTTCACCATCGTAGATTTCTGCCCACGCTTTCAACTCCTCTTCTACCTCCTCTTCATTCAGGGTTCCCAGGAGTTCTTCATGATCCTTCTCTATTTTCAGGATCTTTTCCTTCCCATCCTGAATTCTTCTTAACTCATACTGCATTCTCTGCTTCAGGGACTCATCCTTTGGCAGTCCCTTCTCTGCGTAATCTTTCAGGATCTCTCTTGCGGCTGCCAATCTTCTCCTTGCCGCTGACTTGGCTGGACCACAGCGCTTTCTTATCAATCCGCCGTCTGTCGTCACCATCCTTCTATGATCACGCTCCTTGTTCTCGTTGCCACGCGGTCGCTCTGAATCTTGTAGGTCGTTGCACCAAATTGTCGAGGCTTGAGTACTTCAATACTTTATTCCTCATACAAAATCCCAAACTTGGGTAATTAAAACATACAAAATTACGAAACAAAAGGTAACGGTATATAAAGATACCTATTTTTCTGTTCTGTTTCTTGTTTCAGGCTTTCGTGCCAGGACCTTCGCTGGCTGCGACACTTAGTTCAAGTTGTGGCATGTCGGTCAAATTCAATCCTATCCTCCATGCCTACACCGACTTAATATTCTCTATTGATTTCTACTCATTTCTGCAAGAATCAAACGAATCTTTTCATGAAGGAGTGGTTACAGGTTAGGCTACAATTAGGTATCGAGATTTTAGTTGATTTATCAGCAACTTCATCAACGACTTTGTAGATTGATTTACCGGATTTCCAATTCTTAACCAAAATATAATTGTCAGTTATTATCTCATAAAAAACCCAGGTGTTTTCCTTCAAATATGAGTTGAAATCAATGACAGACAAAATCGATTCCTGTTAACCTCCTTATAATCTCTACCAGATTCAATATGGAAAAAATCGATATCCTCATAATTTGATGATTTTTGGTGGAGAAATTGTAGACACCCTGAATTTTCTTATAGTGAAGATTTCAGTTTCTGAAGTTAATTTTGAAGAAAGTTATAGCTTCTGAAAGTCAATCAAAACATTTTTTGGAAATTCTTGTCTTCAAGGATACCTTCTGAAGTGCTCAGTGAAGCTAGAATCCTGAAACTCTCAGTATTTAGCGTAATAAGAAAGAGCTTTCAGATGAGGTATAACACAGATTCTGAAACCCATTAATGGCTTCAGGAGAAGACGCACAGGAAATAACGCAAAAATACCCCTTTTTTCTTTTGAATACCATATAATTTTTTCTTAACAGGACCTTCAGGGACTACCATACCACTAAAAGTTAGGTAATATCAAAGACCATCAATCCCTGAAAGAATTATGGTAACAGCTCTTCTAACTTTCGAGAAAATTAAATGTTTCCTATTTTGTGGTACACACTGTACTATTTATATGTATTAAAATAATAAAGAATTTATAACATGTACGTTAAATTCATTATAAGATAAATATACATATGCATTTAAAATCATGAAATATCATATTTGGTTAGATTCAAAAACTAAACGATTATACAGCTGATATATAAAATCGAATTCGTGACAAGAAATAAGTTCAGATAAACACATTTATAATTTTATTTTCTTATTGTTTATCTGGCAGAGTAATTTCTCTAGTATAGTGTGAAGCAATTATCTGTTTTTCATCAATCACTTCAATAAAACCAACATGCTGTTTCAGTTCAAAAGTTGAGCTATAAGCTTTTCGTCGTACAGATCCATCCTGAGACCATCCATCTGATATCAATTGATCCTCATTTCCGAAAATATTTTTACTGTAATCTCCGAAGTAATAATTAAATGTGAACTCTTTGTTGAAATCATTAGAATGCTTTAGACAGTGATACAACATGCTGATTGAACTTGTCCATTCCATGTGAGGATTTAGCTTTTGAATTTCATTATAGAGGTCATTTAGTTTCTTTACAAAATCTGTGTATAAATATCCCTCTTTACTTCTCTTCTTCTTCTTCTTGTCCCTAGCTGGCGGGTGGTTGTGGTCATCCCCCTCTTTACTTAATATTTGAGAAATAAAGTTACTGCGCTGACTTAAAGGTAATTGATTCTATAATATTGTATAATTATATTGTAATTTAAAATAGAAAAATCAACCTTATAAGCTTTAATAACTTCAGTGAGACAAGCAATATCGTTTGATCCTGAAATGTCTTTCGAAGCAGTAAACTTTGAATCTTCTGCGAGATTCCATGCCCCTTTTAATAACTTTGCACTCTCATCTCCATAACCATAGAAAACTCGTTTCAACCGGTCATATTCTCCAATACTCATGCTAGAGAATAGATTCTTTCCATTGATCACAATAGTGGATAAGTCAGTAGTTTCAAATGTATCCTTAAGAATATCGTCCACATGTTTTTTATGCTCACTATAACACAATCTTTCATTCTGACCGTTCGAGAAAGTATTAATATCATTAATAAAGTTAGATATTTTTTCTATAATAAATCGTACTTTTGTTTTTACTCGATATTCTTCATTCGCTCCATAGATTTCTTTCCATTCCTTTTCCAAAGCGAACATTTGTCCGTTTAAGTCCTTTTTTTCTTCTTTTGGATTGAATATTCTCATATTAATTCTAAACTTGTATTTACGAGCCTTTTTAGCTTTCTTGATATTTTGGTTAATTTCTTCAAATTTTTCCTCGTAACTGTCTTTGTCAATCTCGTTCTTACGGAACTTGGAATCCAAATCTGCTTTTTCAATTTTCCATTCTTCCAAACTTTGTCCTCTACGAAGTTCTTTTTCTATTTCATTACTTTTTTCTACAATTGAAAATTTTGTAGAGTGATCGGAGCTACTTTTGAAGAAATATTCTTTTCTGTCCATTTCACATACCGAATTTAATGCATCTGAACCCAATGGACTTTTATTCGTTAATTGTTCTTTAAATTTAAGAGCTTTTGATTGACGAAATTTTTCAACCTCTTCCTGAGCTTGACTTATAGGTTTCAATTCATTTATTTTTCTTTGCTCTTCATCTGTCAAACTTCTTCCTTGACTCTCTAGTTCACGTAATTCAGATAGAGCTTTCTTCGAATCTGGCACATCAGGGATGAATTTGGATACAGCAGCATCCAGCCCATTTTCTATAACACTCCGAATTTCTGCTTCTGTAATTTCATTTTGATCCATAATTTCTCTATACTTTTTTAGCAAGTTTTTAGCAGATTCCACATGTTTTTCCGGAGACATTGTTACAATACTTTTCAATTTTTTCTCGAATTCTGTTTTCTGATGAATCATGATATCGTTTTTATAATAATCAAAAATTGCTTTCATTTGTGTTAGACTTGGATTCTTTTTAATTTTCTCAATTTTTCCATTATGATTTCCAATACTTCCTTCGATACTGTTGAAAGTTTTCAGCCCTTTTTCCATAACTCCCTTAATTTCTTCAGGATTTATATTTTTAATATGTTTTAGTGTTACCGTTTTGACATATTCTAGATATTCTTCTGAAGACATTTCTCGACTACTATTTAGTTCATTTTCGAATTCACTTTTTTCGTTATCATTCATATTCTTTGCATATTTATTGAAAACTGCCTTTTTCTGTGCTTCAATTCGATTCTTCCCAATTTCATCCTTCTTTATTGTGATATCCTTAATTTTGCTTTCCAATTCAGATAAGGTTTCTTTCCTTCCGTTTTCCATAATATTCTGGATTTCTGTATCATTTACAGTTCTACCATGCTTTTCTAGCACTTGTTTAGCATGTTTTATACGTTCTTCCAGAGTTTCCATCGGGTCACTGATTAGTTTATTTTCAAATTCTTTTATTAGATTTTCCAGAATCTTCTTCTGATATTTTTTAGAAATCGCTTTTATATTAATTGCACCCTGTATCTTTTCAATTTCTTTAATCTTTCCAGTAAAATTTCCAGTTTGATTATAAGCTCTGGGGTGAATTTTGATTTCACTCAGTTTACCTGGACTAATGACCAACCCATCATCTGTAAATTGTACTTTAACTTTTGTTTTTTTAACAAGCTCAAAGAAAGTAGTTCTTTTCTTAATTTGTCTGATATTCTTGATGAAACAAATCTTTTCATCTAGCTCTTTATATTCATTAGCCATTTCTTTAACTTTTGTTCTAGCTTCGTCAGAAGTAAGAGAATCAGTAATTTGATTGATATCCTCGATGATTTCTTTCAATTCTGGATTCTTTTGATTTTCCCACCAATAATGAGAATTGGAAATCCCTTTCAAGTCTGGCAAAGAACAAATATCAGTTTTGCATACAGAAAGATGTTCTTCATAACTAACCAAGGACTCCAGTTGGATTTCTATTTCTTCGTGTAATTCTTCTGACTTCTCAAATTTTTTGTAAATGTTGAAAATATCTTCACGAATGAATATAAAAGCAGATTTGTAGATTTTATAGTTAAGTGGATCCTTAAGGTACAAGCTTAGAATAGAAGGTAATAAATACTTTTTAAGCTTTTCTAGTGACTCTGGAAATTTCTTGAATTTTTTCTCATCCTCTTCATTCCAATGTTTGAGTTCATCATTTACCATTCTACAAACCCTAGCATATTCGAAAACTGCCCACATAAAATCTGATAGAAGCTCATTTGTATGATGGGAATCTTCTGAAAGATTGGCTGTATCTTCTAAGAATTTGAAGAATAATTTTTTCCGTCCTTGAATTGCTTCAGGTGTAGGTCTTTGTTGAACATATTAGGATGTAACAGAAAAACGTGCGGTTTTTTCAGAAAACTTTGAGTTTATTTTAAAAAAAATCCAAATAACCTAATTAAGGGAAATATAGACCATC
>VOSG01000764.1:0-11251 GCA_009761265.1 Halicephalobus sp. NKZ332 | reverse complement strand
TGAACAACCGACATTCTTACTACTTGCTGGTGGACAACGGGACTGTCGGAAGGTATGGAGCTGACATCATCCTAAGAAGGCAGTTGGAGGGTTACATCGTTCAGAAACAGAAACTAGATGGAGGAGAAAGAAGCGTTCCTGTCGTCTGTGTACTGCTCGAGGGAGGAACATGCACAATTCGAACTGTTCTGGATTACGTCACAAAGTGAGTATAAATATTGTATTTTTATGTGAAGAAATTATTTCCAGCCGTCCTCGAATGCCTGTTGTTGTTTGCGACGGATCCGGCCGAGCTTCCGATCTTCTGGCCTTCGCCCATCAATACATAAACGACGAAGGGTAAGTTTAATGTTTACTTGACCTTTGTTTTATTTCGAAAGTCAAAAAAGTGATAGATAACATCTTTCTAAAAGTCATGACTTTGTTAGAACAGGTATTTTTCCAGCAACCTGCCCGAAGGAATACGACCTCAACTTCTATCTTTAATAAAATCTGTCTTTGGGTATGATCACGAGAATGCACAATGTCTGCTTCTGGATATCCTGAGCTGTGTGAGGCAGAAAAGATTGATTACGGTGTTCAGATTAGGAGAAAACGGAAAACAAGACGTTGATTACGCCATCTTGACGGCCTTGCTCAAAGGACACAACCTGAAACCTCATGAACAGCTGGCATTGGCACTGGCCTGGAACCGTGTGGACATAGCGAGATCGGATGTCTTCGTGATGGGACAAGACTGGCCGATTTCTGCACTGCATGATGCTATGATGGAAGCTCTCATCCACAACAGAGTCGATTTCGTTAGATTGCTGTTGGAAAACGGAGTCAGTATGCAGAAGTTCCTGACGATAGAGAGACTCGAGCAACTTTACAACACGGAATATGGTCCTCCCAATACGTTGTTTTACATCGTGAGAGATGTCGTTAAGATGGGGAAAAATTATCACTATACACTTCCTCATATTGGATTAGCTATTGAGAAACTGATGGGAAATGGATACAGGTCGTATTATACGTCAACTGAGTTCAAGAAAATCTATACAGAGTTCAAGAGAAGATACGCGATAAGACAAAGAAGACCGAGTTATTCTATCAAGAATCAGTCGATGCACAATTTTGACTACTTGGCTGGACCGATTACAGCAATAGGAAACGGAATGGGAATAAATCCGGTGGAATCTGAAGTGAGTATTTCAGCGGCACCTTCTGGAAGCAGAGCATTGAGCAATCATCTTCTTTGGAGATCGGCTTACAGAAAAGAGAATCTTCTCACTCCAGCTGTTCTGGCTTCCCCGAATCACCCTCCGAAAGATGTCGCGATCGATGTGGACGATGATATGACTTGTTCGGAATACTCTGATGGTCATGAACACCGGTTCAAGTACCCATTTAGTGAACTTCTCCTTTGGGCTATTCTGACCAAAAGACAAGACATGGCTTTGTGTATGTGGGAACACGGAGAAGAAGCAATGGCGAAGGCCCTGGTGGCTTGTCGTTTGTATAAATCCTTGGCGAAAGAAGCCGCAGAAGACTATTTGGAAGTTGAAATCTGTGAAGAACTCCGGAAGTATGCAGACGAATTCAGACAACTATCATTGGAACTGCTGGATACCTGCTACAAACACGACGACGCTCAGACACTCCAACTTCTCACTTATGAACTGGTCTACTGGGGTCATGAGACATGTCTCTCTCTCGCTGTGATCGTGAACAACAAAGCCTTCCTCGCTCATCCTTGCTGTCAGATCCTCTTAGCTGATCTCTGGCATGGAGGTCTGAGAATCAGAAGCAACTCGAACTTCAAAGTCGTCCTTGGACTCCTCTGTTTCCCCACCATCTTCCTTCTCGAGTTCAAATCACAAGAGGAGTTGAAGAAACAACCCCAAACTCTTGCTGAACATGAAGACGACATTAATCATGTTTCCAGTTCTTCAAGTGAAAGCGATTCTAGCTCCAGTTCTTCGGATTCAGATTCCAGTGATGAAGAAGAAGGCAAAACGAGAGGAAGAAGGAACTCCAACAGCTCCGGTCAATCCAATACTTTCCCAAAAATTTTCCAAAGTAAACGGAAGAAACGGCATGAAGAGCGAAATATCGAGAAGCCAGTTGAGCTAAAAGTTCGAGGTCGGTTTGGTTTTTATATTTTCTTCATTGGATTGCTTCCTTCATCCCTTTTGATTCTCTATGGTTCTTGATCTGTCGACTTTCCCCCGCAGTTTTATATCGAATTTCGATTTTTCTATTCACATGGGATTCAGAATAACTTTGGAGTTTTTTAAAATGGATTTACCCAGGTTTGATTGGATTTTCATATGGATTTTCACTTTTAAACATCCTTTACATTTTCAATTTTAAACATTTCATATCTGGACCAACTTCCTTTTTTCGATTTGGACTGAAGTTTTCCTTGGAAACAGAGTCAACAGGTCATCATCGAGAACCATTTCAGAGAGTCTAAAACTAGCAGAACAGGATAGTTCTCAAGCTCTTCTACTTTTAGACTCAACTCCAGAACCGAAGTCACTTCCGGGAAATATTAATCAAAATTCCCAAGAAAAAACAGAACATCCAATGAGACGAAGGTTCAGAACAACCTCGTACAGATCTAGAGCACTTTCGGATGCAAAAGGGGCTTCCATCGATTCAAACAAGAGTAAAAGTCGCAGAGAAAGCATAAGTTCATATAAGAAATCGGAATATCCGAAAGGATTCATAAACCAAGCTTTGAAGAAATTTACCCATGGAGGTGACGATCAACCTCCGAAAACCGCTGTTTTCAAAAAAAGTTTACTTCCGGAGAGATATGGAAAGAGACAAATAAAATTGAGAAGGAAATTTTACGAATTTTTCGCTGCTCCGGTGACGACCTTCTGGGCTTGGTGTCTGAGTTACTTTGTTTTTTTGGGGATTTTCACTTACGTTCTCCTGATCAAGCTGCAGCCGAGGATTCTTGGATTGGAATATTTCCTGTTCGCTTACGTAATTGCGTTCATGACGGAAATGATAAGGAAACTTCTGATGTCAGAACCGAAGAGATTGAGAGAAAAGTTCGGATATTTCTTCTTCACAAATTATTGGAATATATTTACTTCTGTCGCTATATTCAGTTTCATGGTAGGAGCCGTCTTCAGAATCGCAGACAATTCTTCTCATTCTTATGCAAGATGTATTTTGGCGACTTCCTCAGTTTTTTGGACTATAAAGCTCCTTGATTTTTTCTCTGTTCATCCGAAGTTTGGTCCTTTAGTAACAATGGCAGGGAAAATGGTTTTGAGTATGACATACGTCGTGATCATGCTGATCATATCCATGCTTGCCTTCGGACTTGCGAGGCAATCCATAACTTATCCGAACGAAGAGTGGGATTGGCTTCTTGTGAGGAATATATTTTACAAACCTTATTTCATGCTTTATGGAGAGGTGTATGCTGATGAAATTGATGAATGTGGAGACGAAAGATGGGATGGTCATCTCGAAAACAATATTACAATAGAACAGTGGATATCGAACAATACAGATCAATCTTCTTGCGTTCCTGGCTACTGGATTCCTCCTATTTTGATGACGATTTTCTTGTTGATTTCTAATATCCTTTTGATAAGCTTGTTGATTGCGATTTTTAACCACATTTTTGATTCAACGAACAAGATTTCTCAGCAGATTTGGCTCTTCCAGAGGTATCGACAAGTGATGGAGTTTGAGTCCACTCCTTTCCTTCCTCCTCCTCTCACTCTCATCTACCACGCTTACATGGTTGTGAAATACCTGAAACACCGAATTTTGATTTGTTTGAAGAAAAGGGAAGACACAAGAAGGGACTTGTTTGATTTCTCTTTAAGTAAGTTTTTAAATATTTTTTATATATTAATTTTATTTTTTAGAACTTTTCCTCCCGCCTGATCAAGTAGAAAAGCTCCATGATTTCGAAGAAGAGTGTATGGAAGAATACGCGAGACAGAAGGAATATGAAAAAAACAAATCCAACGAGGAAAGACTTCACAGAACCGCTGAAAGAACAGATTTGATTTTGGTTCGCTTAAACGATCTAGTTTCGAAAGAAACAACGCTGAAGACAAACGTAGACTTGCTTGAAAGAAGGTTGGTAGCGATGGAAGAAAAACAAACAGAGGTCCTGGATTGTTTGAGACAAATAACAACTGCTTTGCCGGTTATTTTGAGTAATTTCCAGCCAAGAAGTATGACTCCGATAATTGGAATGGATGTCGGTTTTCCAAGACACAGTACGTCAGTGGAAGGGATCCCATCGAGTTCAACTGCCCCAGCGAACCTCACCGCGGCGAGCAGTCAGAATACCGTCGTCGACGCAGGCATTTTGTCCGGAGGAGAACCTCTGGAAATGCTCTCGGATACGAACGTTAATGAGCGTCAACTCGCGGCTGGATTGAGAAGACATAGAACTTCGACAATATCCGGACATGAAATAAATCAAATGCAACATAAACAAAGTGTGGGTGGAAGTAAAGTTTTCGGAAGCATTCTTTCCTTGGATAAAGGGATTTTTACGTCTTCTGTGTCTCCGAAGATTTCGAAAGGAAGTATGAGAAGAAGACATCACGACGAATACACTTCCATCACGGACACCATCGACATCGAAGGAATCGGAGGTCGTGTCCAGATCAAAGTCGTCGACTACGATGAAGACGGCAGCGATGGGGAGAGAATCACTGGAATCAGAAGTGGAATAAGGACGGAAGAGGAGGATGACGACGAAGACGATGAATTTCGACATAATTCAATCGCAGATAGTGAATTGGAAGACGGCAGAAATACCCCGATATCGACGTTGAAAAGAGCGAAGCCTAGTTTCATCCAGAGACAAAATACAGTCCTGAAAGAATATGAGGAAAGTGTCGGCAGAACCTACGAGCAAGACAGCAGGACGGATGCCAGTTCTCCGGAAGAAAAAAGAATGAAAAAGGATGACGATGTAAGTTTTGGGATTCAGCTTGATGAAATGAGTTCCTCATTTCTTCGGAAAGTTGAAAAACTGAAATATCTCATTTTTTAGGATTACATAAACTTCGAAGTTGCTCCGAAATCAGTTTTGACGAGACAGGATGAGGAAGTGATCGGATCTTCTCCAGATGGCTCTCCATCCAGGAAACCTTTGATTTCGAAGTTTCAGATCAGTCCGGTGGATTCTGGCGACGAACGCCCGAGTGGAAAACCTGGTCCATCAGGTCAATGAATTTTTAATATCTTTCTTTCTCTTTTGTCACATTTCGTTATTTCGATCTATCTTGAGACACATCCCGGTGCAATTTATCTTGTGCTTTTCATTGAATAAAATTTCTTCAACGAGGTTTGATGGAATTATACCATTGTTCGGGATTTTTTAAAATCTAAATTCATTTGAATTAAACTTTCACAAAATGAACCTTTATTAAAATGAATGAAATCGTATACAATAGATTATTAAATTATTAGTTTCAATTTATTAATGAAAAAGAATTTGACAATGTCATTCAGAAAAAAGGGAATTTCAGGCCCTCTGACGACGATAGTAATATCCGGGTCTTCTGGTCTTGAAATAGGGACTGTTGCTGAAGGCCTTATTCTTCGTCCCGTAGACCTTGAGAGGAGGAAGATCGACTTTACCGTAATCCTCGGCTCCCTGATTTCCTTTGGAGTAACTGCCAGAAGATGAAGAACTTCTACCTCCACTACTGTATCCTCCAGAAGGTGAATTTGGGGATAAACCGGGAGGATGAGGAGAGTTTTCTCCTCCGTAGCCTTCGTATTCACTTCTTTTTTCCGATGGAGCGACTTCTTCTTGACTTTTTTCTATCCTGGAATAGTCGGGTTCAGCAGTGGTTCCAGCAGGTCTAAAGTAGCTTTCAGAAGCTTTGTTTTTTTCGTTAGCACAGTGTTCGCAAGATCCCTAAAATAAAAAGTTCAAAAAATTAAAGACTCATCGAACTTACAGAAGGACCTTGAGGTCCGTCGGTTCCGGGAGGGCCTTGAGGTCCGGGAACGCCAGAGGGTCCTCTTTGACCCGGTGATCCTCGGGGGCCTTCAGGACCAGCAAAGCCAGATCTTCCGGGGTTTCCATCAACGCCCTTCCTGCCTCGAGGGCCCGTAGGACCTGGAGGGCCTGAAGGTCCAGGAGGAGCAGCAGAAAGGACTTTGCCAGGATCCCCAGAAGGTCCAACGATTCCGGAGTTTCCTGGTTGACCTGGAGGTCCAATGGGTCCTGGGGGTCCTTTCCTGCCTGCCTGGCCTGGAGTTCCTGGGGTACCTGGACTTCCGGGTAGCCCTCTATTTCCTTTCGTTCCGGGTAATCCCGGAGGTCCAATACTAGCAGTAGGACACTGAAATGATAGATTACATTTAAAAAAGAACTAGATCCAAACCTTCTGACAAGATGTTTCTTGAGTGCTCACAGGGATGATGTACTGACCCGTCCTGCCGTCTCTTCCAGGTGACCCAGGGAAACCTGGCTTTCCGTCCTTTCCGGGTTGTCCTGGTGGACCAGGAGGTCCTGCTTTGCCTTGTTGACAACTACAGCAAGAAGCTCCCACGACAGCTTGACGTCCACGATAAGCTGGGGCTCCTCCATATTGTCTCCTGTCACGGATCCTCGACTCGTCGAATGCCACAATTCCATTCCTCAAAATGTAGGCGTCATAACGAGTGAGTTGTTTCCAGATGTCTTTCGTTTCAACCTGCAAAAACAGAAATCGAAAAGAAAAAAATAAATTCCTCACTTGGCAATCCTCAACCAAGGCCAGAAGCTTCGTGTTTCTCTGCTGGATCCAAGTGTGAACCAAGGGAAGGAGGACAACGACAGCGATGAAAGTCGCGAAAGAAAGGACCGTCGAGAGAACGGTGATCGACCGGCCACTCAACATCATCTCTCGGCACGCAACTGGAGATCGCTCTTTGGAATAAGGCTGATGGACTCTCTCTGTACCCGACTGGGGATCTCACGGGATTTGATTATTAGGAAAAATCTCGAGGATCTCGAGAAATTTGATTATTAGAAGAAGATCCCGTCCGAATTTAGGTCACAGGAAGATGATATATCTTCGATTAACTTTTTCCGTTGCCCAGGGGTGAAAAATAAAAATTCACGTAAATTACTAAAGATAAAAGTAAACAAAACTTTATTGAAAACCTTTCAATCAACTGTTTTTGTTCTGTAACTCGGACCAGGTCTGTCGGCGTAATCATCGTCGAATGAGTCGACACAGCTGACTTGGAAACGTTTGTAGTTGCCTTTTGCTGACGCTGTCTCTTCGATTTCGGAGTCGATTTCTGATTCAACTTCGAATTCTTCGTTCTCAAAATCTTTCTTTATGTGAACAATCTTCGGCACATTATTTCCCAAAGCTCCTTCGATATCAATAGTATCCGTGATGGACGTATATTCGTCGTGATATCTTCTTCTTTTGAAACTGCCACTCGAAAGAGCCGAATCTTTTGGAAGAGAAAGTGAGCTCGTCCTTCTGGAACTCGTGTCGACGAATAGTTGCTGAGGTTCCAGAACCTTCATAAATGGAACATCCATGGACTCCACAGGCTGATTGATCCTGGATTTACTGGTTTTCTGAAGAGTGTTGAGAATCTTCGGAAGGATAAAATTCATCTGTTTCAAAGATTCCAGAATCTCTATTTGTCGTTCTTCGATTCCTTCCACTCTTTCTTCCAGAGTATGGATATCTTTCTTTAATTTGGATTCTTTGGTGATCAAGTCATTCATTCCAACAAGAAGCATGTCGGTTCTCTCGGCAGTTCTATGGAGCCGTTCATCGTTGGAACGGTTCCTTTCATACTCTTTCTGTCTCGCATGTTCTTCCATACATTCTTCCTCGAAATCGTGGAGTTTTTCTACTTGATCAAGCGAAAGGAAAAGTTCTAAAAAATAAATTAATATATAAAAAATATTTAAAAACTTACTTAAAGAGAAATCGAATAACGTCTTCCTTTTCCCTCCCGTCCAACAGGATCTGCAGCAATGGTTCAGATATTTCACAACCATGTAAACGTGGTAGATGAGAGTGAGAGGAGGAGGAAGAAAAGGAGTGGACTCAAACTCCATCACTTGTTGGTATCTCTGGAAGAGCCAAATCTGTTGTGAAACAGCACTGATTTGGTCATAAGTGTGGTTGAAGACAGCAATCAACAGAGTCATCAACAAGATGTCAGTAATCAACAAAAATATAGTCATCAAAATAGGAGGTATCCAATGTCCCGGGACACAATTAATCTCGTCGGTAAAATTGTCTCTGTATTGTGAAAGAGAAACACCATCTTCGAGGTGGCCTTCCCACATTTTATCATTGCAGAGGTCAATTTCAGCAGCGTATACTTCACCATAGAACATGAAATAAGGTTTGTAGAAGATGTTTCGAACAAGCATCCAATCCCATTCCTCATTTGGGAAAGCAATGGATTGACGAGCTAATCCGAAACAGAACATCGAGAGGGCCAACATCACAACCACGTCTGAAAATCACGGTTTTCGTGCATTCAATTTATTGAAATATTCAAGGAGAACTTACAAATCATCCTCACGACCATCTTTCCAGCCATGGTAACCAAGATACCGAACTGAGGATGAACACTTAAGTAATCCAGTAGTTGCAGAGCCCAGATAATTCCAGAAACAGCTAGCAAACATCTTCCGAGAGGGATGTAGCTGTCGTCGAGGATTCTGCAACTAGCTCCAACGATGAAGCTGGCAACTGCTATAGCCGACAAAGAATGCCACCAGCTGTTGAAAAAATAGCTGACTTTTTCTTTCAACCTTTCAGGTTCTGACATGATAAATTTCCTTATTAAATCGATGGAATAAGCGAGGACGTAGCTGTAGAGAAACCATTCGGCGGGTTGGACATCCTTTTCTGTTTTAACCAGAAGAGTATATGTAAAAACCAGCATAAAAACAATATAGCTCAGGAACCAGCTCCAAAAAGTGGTGACCGGAGCAGAAAAAAATTCGTAGAGTTTCCTTTTAATTTTCAGCTGTCTTTTGTTATAACGGTTTTTCAGCGTCAATTTCTGAAGTTTTTTCGGTGGAACAATATCGGCATCTGTCATTTTTCTTTTGATTGTGGAAGACAAAGTGCTTTTCCTGCTTCTTCTGGATTCATTTCTGGACACGTTGTCAGGAATGACTTCGCCTCGAGGGTCGACAGACACGACTTTGTTGTTCATCGGACCGACTTTCTTTTTTCTGAAAGACAAAGTATGGGAACGTTTTCGAGAAACCTCATTATATTTCTGATCTTCTTGATTCGCTTCGGAGTTTTCGATAACACTGACGGAAAGACTGTGTTCTCTTTTTTCGACTTTCTTTCTCCTGTTCGGCCTTAATTTCGAAATCAAAATTGTCCCTGTGGACTTTCTGCGATTAGCCAATTCATGAGGAATGAAGTACTCTTCTTCATCAGACGAATTCGAACTGCTTGTGCTATATTCTGATTCTTCTTCAGAATTACTGAGATTATGATGGATATCGTCTTCATGTTCAGCAAGTGTTTGGGGTTGTTTCTTCAACTCCTCTTGTGATTTAAACTCGAGAAGGAAGATAGTGGGGAAACAGAGGAGTCCAAGGACGACTCTGAAGTTCGAGTTGCTTCTGATTCTCAAACCTCCATGCCAGAGGTCAGCTAAGAGGATCTGACAGCAAGGATGAGCGAGGAAGGCTTTGTTGTTCACGATCACAGCGAGAGAGAGACAAGTCTTATGACTCCAGTAGACTAGTTCATAAGTGAGAAGTTGGAGTGTCTGAGCGTCATCGTGTTTGTAGCAGGTATCCAGCAGTTCCAATGATAGTTGTCTGAATTCGTCTGCGTACTTCCGGAGTTCTTCACAGATTTCAACTTCCAAATAGTCTTCTGCGGCTTCTTTCGCCAAGGATTTATACAAACGACAAGCCACCAGGGCCTTCGCCATTGCTTCTTCTCCGTGTTCCCACATACACAAAGCCATGTCTTGTCTTTTGGTTAATACTGCCCATACCAACAACTCATTGAAGGGATATTTGAAGTGGAATTCATCTTTTCTGTCGTCTTCCTCATTCATCTCGATTTCCGCCTGTTTGTCCCTGCTCATTCTGGATTGCAGCGATTGGAAAGAAACAATTGTCGCATTTTTACTTCCTAACTTTGCGAATCTAAATCCCCTTGTTTTAGAAATCGTGTTAGGAGCGCTTCTTTCGCCTTCAGAAGGATTGATCCCCATGCCGTTGGCGATCGCGGTCAAAGGTCCCTCGAAGTAATCCGCGTTGTTGAGGGTTGCGTGGAATGTCGCCATCGTTTTCTTCATCGCCTTCCTCTGTCTGTATCTACTGTAAACTTTATGAAATTCTTGAGACGTGTAGTACGATCGATATCCTTTCCCCATCAACTTTTCTATCGCGAGTCCAATATCGAGAAGATTATATTGATAATTTTTCCTCATATTGGCGACATCTCTTATAATGTAAAACAAAGTGTTCTGAGGTCCATATTCCGTGTTGTAAAGTCGTTCGAGTCTCTCAATCGTGAGGAACCTGTCCATCCTGACTCCGTTTTCCAATAGCAACCTCACAAAATCAACTCTATGGTGGATCAAGGCTTCCATCATTGCGTCGTTCATTGTTCCAGGCGGCCAGGCTTCCGCACTGATTGTGATGTCATCTCTAGCAATGTCCACTCGATTCCAAGCCAGAGCAAGAGCAAATTGCTCGTGAGCTTTCAGGTTGTTTCCTCGAAGAAGAGCTGCCAAAATGGCATGATCGAAATCCTGTTTTGATTCTTCTCCGAGTCTGAAGATCGTTAGGAGCTGTTTTTGGTGAATACAGGCTAGGATATCCATCAACTGTTTTTGAGCACCATCTTCATCGTAGCTGAAGACTTCTTTGATCAAGGAGATCAATTGACGAGAAATGTTTTCTGGGAGACTTCTGAAACACAGCTTATTTAAAAGAAAGCCTTTAAAACTCTTTACCCTTTTTCAGTCCAATATTTTTGAGCGAAGGCAATCAGGTCAGAGGCTCTCCCAGACCCATCACAAACAACGACTGGAATCTTTGGATAGTTCATGACGTAATCGCTGACTGTTCTGATTGCTCCACTTCCTCCCTCGAGCAGTACACAGACGACAGGAACGCTTCTTTCTCCTCCATCTAGTTTCTGTTTCTGAGCGATGTAACCCTCCAACTGCCTTCTTAGGATGATGTCAGCTCCATACCTTCCGACAGTCCCGTTGTCCACCAGCAAGTAGTAAGAATGTCGGTTGTTCA
>VOSG01000763.1:0-11251 GCA_009761265.1 Halicephalobus sp. NKZ332 | reverse complement strand
CAAATTAAACATTTAAAAAAATCCAATTATAGGGGATGCATCTCAATTCATTTCCCGAGACCAAGACAGATGGATTTTCCGAGCCTTTGAATGTGTCAAATCCGCTGGAGAAACAAGTTACTCAGCTTCACAATATCCCATGCACTATTGTTATGGACTTAATGAGGAAGATTTCGGAACAGCATATGGGGCTTGTATTCCGTCGACGTGTGAGAATGACAGAGCGGCCTTGATTTCTTATTGGCAAAACCTGACTTCGAAAAACAAGGATCACCAGAAACTTCCTTATGAAGGCTGTGTGAGATCCCGTCACGTAGAGCAGTGGTACGAGCAGTTCATCCCGATGCTTGACTTCGGGTTCGACATGTTCCTCTTCGTCCTCATCGGATGTGCCACAGTTCTCCATTGGAAAAGAGGAGACAAACCGAAGGACATCCCCAGCCAAGTCCTTCTTTCCTGGTCCTTGAAAAAGAATCTCGGGAAGATCCTCCAGATGCCCAAGGACCCCCAATCGACCATCACTTGCATGTTCGGACTCAGGTTCTTGTCCCTCGTCTGGACTCTCGTAGGACATTCCTTCATCTTCGTCCAAGCATATTTGGGAAACGTCAACGACTACAAGGACGACCTCGTGGATAACTTCTGGAATCAGTGGATCACGAACTTCACTCTCAGTGTCGACGTTTTCCTCACTCTCTCCGGATGTTTGACAGCTTTCAGCTGGTTCAAGAAGTGGCAGAAGAATACGACAGAGACGGAACCCGGATGGACTTCCTACGGATATTGGCTGAGGTTCTACAGACACAGATTGGTCAGGTTGTGGCCGGCTTATATCTACACTATCATTACAGTAACTACGAGAGTTTCTGTTACTCACTACCATCCTATGTGGCCCCCAACAGACCCTGCTGTCCAGTGTCCCAAGCATTGGTGGGAGAACATCTTTTTCGTCAACAGTCTCCTCGAAAATCGCTGCATGCCATGGACTTGGTACATAGGAACCGAGTTCATCTTCTATGTTTTGTCCCCGATATTCTTGCTTTCCCTCAGAAGGAATCCTACCCTCGGAGTGATCATCTCCGGAATTACTATACTGCTGAGTGCCTTGGCGAACGTTTGGGGAATGTGGTACTACAACTTCCCTCCGACGCAGTTCCTCTGGAAGCAGCCAGAAATGTTCAATCCAGATTACATAAAGCACCACCTCCTCATCTACATTAAACCACAATACCGTATTGGGCCCTACATTGTGGGTATCTTATTGGGATACTATCTTGCTGGATTCCAAGTCCAGAATCAGAAGAAACCGAGGTCCTTGAAATTCGTCATCGGAGGATGGGCAGTGGCCGGATTAGCCGGATTCTGGTCGATCTACGGACTTTATCCTTCCTTGATGGCTTGGGATTGGCCTGTGTACCACTATTTCTACGGAGCCTGGCACAGGACGATTTTCTCCTTCTCGTTAGCTTGGCTGATATATGCCTGTCACACGGGCATAGGATCGTGGATAAACTCCGTCCTGTCCCACCGCATCCTGCTTCCTTTATCTGCGTTATCGTATTCTGTCTACCTCTTCCACATGATCCCAGTTGTCTTCACGTATCTTCTGGCTCCTTTCCCGATGATTTTCAAAACTAAATGGGAAATGGTTTTGCATTGTGTAATACAACTAGCAATCAGCTACTTTTTCGGAATTATTTGTACAATGGTGGCAGAACTACCAGCTTTGAACATCGAAAGGATTTTACTCTCGAGGAAACCCCAGGCCGCCCTCAAGCCCCTGGCCCCTCAGGCAGACTGCGAAGTGCAATTGAAGCCTAATGAGCCAGCCTCTGAGAAGACTCCCCAACCCTGTTGATCCGGCCGATCTCCCTCGTCCGATTGCCTGATCAATTTTGGAATTTTTATTTTTCAAAAAACGGTGTATATTAAGTTTTTGGAAAAAATAAAGGAATTAAATGTAAAATTATTTCAAGTTTCTTTAAAATGTGTATTAATTCCTCAAAACAAAAAGAAGTTCAAAAAGGAAGTAAAAAATTTTTTTTTCTCTGAATTTTGCAGGGTTGGAAAAATTCAGTGACCTAAAATCTTCTCAACTTTGTTGTAAACAGATAAGTTTTCTTCTTTATTGTCATACGGCAGCATCGAGAGATAATTTCGAAGAAAAGATAACAATGAACATTTCTGGGGGAAAATGAGACATTAAAATAACTTGAATGATTCATTGTCAGACTAGTTTTTCACGTCCTGATGCAATCTGATCGGATTATGATCAATTCAGATCATATTGGATTAAGTTGGATGAGGTTCTGATTAGATTGGATTATGACTGCACTGGATTAGTTCGGATTGTACTCTGTTGTTTGATCCTGACCTTTTTAAAGTTCTGATCTCAGTTAGACTTTCTAAATCATTTTAATTCAATCTGACATGTATTACTTTAGAGGGTTCTGATCTGGTTTAAAGTAAATACTCTTCAAAGACTGTGGTACAAATTTTGGGAAATTCAAATATCTTATGTTTTGGATATCCTCGAAAGATTACAATAAAAATATCTTCAAGATATCCCAATCTAACATGAGATAGAATTTCCTGCAAGACCCTAAATCGATCTAATATTTCTTTACGAGACTTCAGCCATATCAAAAAAATTCAAAATAGCTACATTTTACATTTAAAAAATTGTTGAATTTTATCAAAATCATCCATTCCAGGAAATTTACAAGAGATCCGAGAAATCTATTTTCAATAAAAATTTAAGAGACTCGAGCCGCCTATATTTTTGACGCAATTGGGCTTATCACTGTAATAATTTCTCTCTTGTTTGATCTTCCCGGGCATCTTCGGGGACATATGCACCGATGTATTTTAGTGGCCAAAGACCTTCATTTTCGATGAAGTGAAATTTTATCTAATTCTTCTTAAACATGAATCCGAAAATGCGATTATTGATTTCGTGTTCTATTCTTTCGATTTCCGCAAACTTGAATTACGGTTTCTCGACAACTTATCTAAACATCCCTATTGATTACTTCAAAGACTATTTAAATAAATGTCTGGATAAAAGTGGAAAAGGGATTTCGGATACAGAATACAACATCGTCTGGAACCTCCTCCTGCACTGTTGGTTCCTGGGGTTCTTCGTCGGGATCTGGTTGAATCCCTACTTCAATGAGAGCTTCGGAAGAAAAAGTAATAATTTTAATAAGTTAACGAGTTACTTTATTAGCTGAAATATGTTAGAACCTAGTAAAAATACTGGAACTAATTGAAATCAACATTTTCGCAATAAATATTATAAGTAATTTCATAGTAGTATAATTTTAATATAACAATCTGAAACAATTTCCTGAAAATCTAAAATTAATATTAATATTAATATATTCAGAGACCTTCGTGATATTTTCCATCATGAACTTCATTTCTTCCGTTCTCAGAGCAGTCGCGATCCAGAATCACTATTTGTATCTTCTTTTCGCTGCGAGACTCATGGCCTCAGCTTCCTGTAGCGTGATTTACCAGACCCAACTTCTTTTTCTTCAAGAATGTTCGCCGAGTTCATCCAGAGGAGTCACTTCTTTTTTGAGCGGGATTTGGTTCGCCGTGGTGGCGTTCTTGACAATGTTTTTGAATCTCGATTGGATTCTCGGGAAGAAAGTAGATATTCTTGTCTTTGGAGTTTCTTTTCTGACTTTTTTGAGTCTACTGATAATTCTTCCTTTTCATGAAACTCCAAAGTTTTTATTTATAATCAAAAACGACAAAAAAGCAGCAATCGAGTCGATTTTATTTTACCAAGGTCCCGAGGCGAATGTCGAGAAATTTCTTTCTGAAATTCAACAAGAATCTGAAATAAAAAAAGAAGAAAAGAAAAATCCGGTTTCTTTACTGAAAAAAGATTCAACAAGAAAAGCTTTTTTTTTGTCTATCTATGCTCTCCAGAATACAGTAGCCTTCTGGTCCATCTTGATGTCCTCGACTTACTTCCTTCTAAAAGCAGGGATTGAGAACGGAATTGCCCAAGCTTCGACAACTATGATGGGTGGGATGTACTTCCTGGGGACTGTGGGGGGCATGTTTTGGATTTCGAAAGTCAAGAGAAGAACGATCGTCATCTGGTTCACCTTGGGCAACACCGCCACCTTGGGTCTATACTGTGTTTTTTCTTTCTTCGATCAATGGGTCAACGGGTTGAAATACGGATGTCTTTTTTGTTTCCTGGCTTATGGATTCACTTATGGGTAATTCCTTCCACTTTAGAAATCAACTAGAATTTCCCAGAATCAGGAGTAATGTCCCGAAAGTTTGTGTTGGGATCATTTTTTTAAAATATCCGTTTCCAAATTTTTACAGTAACATAACATTTATTTATCACTTAACTTTTACTCAGAAAAATCACAATTTGGACTGATCTTTATTTTAAAAATGCGCGTTTTCACATTTGCAACCAAGTTACTCCAACTCGCACCTACAACTAATCATAATTCTGCAATTTACCGTAATTATGTAACCTGTTACCATTCTAGAGCCGGAGCAGGACCTGTGAACCGGTTCATCGGAGGTGAGTTGGTCAGTCAAAGCGAGAGATCCATGCTTCAGGCCCTCTCGATGACCGTCAACCAGACCATCGTTATCATCACGACCTTCGCGATCCTCCCACTCTTTGACGTTATCGATTCCTTCGCCCTCCTCGTCTTGTTCGTAATTCCTTCCATCGGATGTCTATTGTACCTTTATTTCAAGCTTCCAGAAACAAAAAACAGGGCCATTGACGAAATAGTCGAAGATCTTTGTGGGAAAAAAGAGCCAAATCCCGGGGATGTAGAGAAATTTTAATATTTTAGATTTTATAAAGTATTTATCAGAACCTTTCGAAACTGTAGAATCATTGTGATTTTAAAAAAATAAAATTCAGAATTTTTCCATTTTCTTTATTTCCAATACATTATTCAGTTAATTACATAATTAGAAAGAAGTTTCTTCATTTCAATATTGATTATTTGAATAAAAAATTCCATTATTTTAATATTGATTATTCAAATAGAAAGGAGTTTCGTCCTCAGATTCATGTGCTCCCTCCTGAGGAAACTCAAGCTTTCGGCCTTCAACGTGAGTCCTCGAATTCCTCTTTCTCTCAATTCTAACAAAGATTCGATTTCATCATTGAAATCCACAGAGAGAAATGTCGCAACTGTTTGAATTCGGAGCTAAAAAAACTTACTTAAAGTGGAAATTTAAGAAATTAATTCCTCACGTGGAATTTATTCAAGGCCAGAAGGATAGAAAGCCGTTTTTCATCGATGGTGCAGGAGTTGATGCCCTCCCGGACAGCTTCTGAAAGCCACGTGATTTCTTGATCTGTCTCCATCAAGATCGGCCAGATTTTCTCCTGGTAATACTGTAACTGTTCTCTTGGCAAATCTGATCTTCCGTCGATCTGTTCAGTGAGAGAAATCAATCTTTCGATCGACATCAAAAGCTAAAAGATAAAAATCAAGGACTTTTTTTCGCAATTTCCCAAAATTCAAAGTTTCAAATTTCGGTCCAGAAATTTCACAAAATTTAAAGTTGTCCAGATTACTGTAAAAAAATTACCTGGGCTTGGATCTTCTCAGCTACAGAAATCAACTTTTGTTCAGATTCCTCTCCTCCGGCATTACGATAGAATCCGTCTCCGTCGTTATAACAAACCTGAGCCGTCATCTCAGAATCTTCGGTCAGATAAGTTCGTCTCAATCCGGGTCTTTGGATTGATGATGACATTTTCCGATTTAGAATATCAATAACGATTATAAATTTCAATCAATAAAAAAAGGGAAAAATTCAAAATCAAGAAAGTCGAGACCGATGACCTGCTTTCTTTTTCGTCTGCAGACAATTGGATGAAAAACGCACTTCCATTAATCCAATTCCGGCGAGAATAAAACCCGTGTAAACATTTCGGAATTTCATGTAAATGGAAATAAAAAATTTTAAATATTTCCGTCACTTTTTTAAATTCAAAATTTTTATTATCAAAATTCTATTTACACAGTAAAAAAGTGAAAAATATATATACCCTTTTCTAGTTCAAAAATTATTCTTTTGAGAATTATACATATGAAAATAAAACAACTATTGTCGTTTTTCTAAGTTGAGAGTAACGGTTTCTGGATTCTGGACGGTTCTTCCAACCATCTTCGGTATTTTTTCACTTTCCGGAGTTCGAACAAGTTTATACTTCTTGATGATGTAATAGAGAGCCAACTTCTCTTCCAGATAAGCGAGTCGCATTCCGATACATGTCCTTGGTCCGCCTCCGAAAGGATAGTAGGCCATCTGTTGTTCGGTAGTAAAGTCAAAGAATCTTTCCGGAACAAATTCATCTGCGTTTTCTCCCCAGATTTCCTTGTTATAATGGAGACTGAGAACGTCTACGTTAACGTTTTCTCCAGCTTCGATCTTATAATCTCCCAGAGTGGTCGTGTGCATACATTCTCTTGCAGCAGCGAATGCAGCGATCGGGAACATTCTGAGAGCCTCCTTCATGACAGCGTCCATATATCTGAGGTCGTTGATCTTCTCGAAAGTCATTTTCTCATCTGCAATCACATCCTGGATCTCTTCGAAGAGCTTTTCTTGGATCTCGGGATGTTTGGCCAAGAAGTGACATGTCACAGCAAGGGTGTTAGCAGTGGTGTCGAAGCCAGCTAGAAGAAAAACGAAGCAGTTGCTGATTATCTCTGCTTCAGTCATCTTCTTCGAAACCTTTATTCCTGTTTTCTCAAACTCTCCGTCTTTTACAGTAGGATCTTCTGCATCCATAAAGAGATCGATGAAGTCCACATGTTCTGAATTAGATTGAAGTTCCCCAGAAGCCTTCAACTTCTTTCTTTCTCTGACAGTTTCCTTGAGTTCCGTCAACATGACTGCGAAAGGTACCTTGGCGATGAACGCATAAGCGAGGAAAATGTTTCTCAGAACCCAGGAAATTCCCGGAGCAATCGCGGCAAGTGTGTTGAATTTTGAACCTCCGAAATGAAGGAAGACGTTTTTCACCATTTCTACATAGGGATTATTGAAAAGTTTGGAGCCTTTTTGTCCCATAGCAACTCTCATGATGATGTCCATTGTGAGTTCATGGAAATAAGGATGGATATTGAAAGGCTTTCCTTCTTCGTAAGCCTTGTCCACAAAATCCATCAACTTCAGGCAGGAATCATCTACAGTAGGATAGATTTTCTTCAGATTACTCAAGCTAAAACTCGGACTCGAGATCGTCCTCAATCTCTTCCATCTAGCACCTCTGGCGTTGAAGACATGGCATCTTTTGTTTGTGTCGACATTTCCCAACATAGGATTCGTTTTTCTACCATGGAAATACTCGAATTTCTTGACGAACATTTCATGAGCCATTTTAGGATCAGAGATGACCCAAGTTTTCATCCATCCTTCCATGATACCGTACACTGGTCCATATTTTTTCGTCCAATCACGAAGGATGTAGTTGATTGGGTATTCGATTTGAGAAACTTTACTCAAATGGTTTCCAAAAAAGTCATCAGAGGGAGGGCTTGGGATTCCTTTTCTCTTCCAGTAACTTCGGTTGTATACATAGATACTAAATCAGAATATTAGAAATGTTAGGAATCATTATATTCATGAATTCACTATTTATATTCTACTTTTCAGTCTCAATTCTCGAGTTTAAAGTGATATTATTACAGAGATCAAAGAGATCATTTTAAAGCTATCTCAGTATAAGTTTTTATGACTCGAGAACCTAGATTTTATAAATGTTTAATGGAGTTCTACTAATAAATGCATGTTGGTCATTATGTGAAGAACTTACAAGTAAATTACAGCCGCGAACCCGGCAAATCCGGTGACTAAAATCAAAGAGAGTGGAAACATTTTGTGATTGGTACAAATGACGCGAACTAGGTCCTATTTATGTTTCCCTAGCTCTTCTAGTTTGTGTCTGATTCATAAGATTTAGACTCTCCGCCTCGGTTTTTGCACGAAATCGACCAAAATACAACTTTTGATTGATCAATCAGAGGAGAAAAGGGTTAGACAAATTTTGTAGTATAGATGTTTGTGCTCTTCCGGTAGCACTAAAGTTTTTCGAAATTCATTTAAAGTTGTCGGGACCAGAAGTTCAAATATTGAATTACCAAAGTTTTAAAGTAATTTGGGAACTTGTGTTGAGATGATTTCGTAACCGTCGTATTGAGATGATTTCGTAGCCGTGTGTTGCGGTGACGAGTGATAAGCACATAAAGAGCGGTAGATAATTTTTTTTCAATAACAAAGCACATACTGAACACTAAATATTTGTAATACTGATTGACTGGGGTTCATTCGTGTTTTTCCATCTTCTTTCTTAGAAATAAGTACTGCATAGTGATTTTCTAGCGTTTGTCGTTCGCTAAAGATTACGAAAGTGGCTTTTCCTAAATCATCGTCATGTTATTCAACATTAAGAAGTTTTATATTATTTTTTAATTACTAAAAATAGTACATTCTGGAAATTTTTCTAGTTCATCCTATTTTATCTAGAATAAAGATAATAAAAATTTTTCTAATCATTACTAAATAAAAACAACTAGGATTTTTTATCGCTTTTCTAATTTGACAATGACACTTTCTGGATGCTCGGTAAACCTTCCAACCATCTTCAGAGTCTTCTCACTTTCTGGAGCTCGAACGAGTTTGTACTTCTTGAGGATGTGATAGAGAGCCAGCTTCTCTTCCAGATAAGCGAGTCTCATTCCAATGCATGTTCTTGGACCACCTCCGAAAGAAAAGTATACCATCTGTTGTTCAGTAGTAAAATTCATGAATCTCTCCGGAACAAATTCATCTGCGTTTTCTCCCCATATTTCCTTGTTGTAATGGAGAGTAAGGACATCTACGTTAACGTTTTCTCCAGCTTTGATCTTGTAGTCTCCTAGAGTGGTCGTGTGCATGCATAGTCTTGAAGTAGAGAGTACACCAATGGGATACATCCTGAGAGTCTCCTTCATGACGAAATCCATGTACTTAAGTTCATTTACTTTCTCGAAAGTTATCTCCTCGTCCATAACCACATCCTGGATCTCCTCGAAGACCCGTTCTTGGACCTCAGGGTATTTGGTCAGGAAGTGACATGTGGCCGCGAGAGTGTTGGCAGTTGTGTCAAAACCAGCAAGAAGGAAAAGATAACAGGAAAGGATGACCTCTGATTCTGTCATCTTCTTCGAAATCTTCATCCCAGACTTCTGGAAATCTCCATCTTTTACAGTAGAATCTTCTGCATCCATAAAGAGATCAATAAAGTCCACATGTTCTGCATCAGTTTGAGCTTGTCCAGAAGCTTTCAGTTTCTTTTTTTCTCTGATAGCGGTTACAAGTTCTGCTAACATCGCATTTTCAGGGGAATTGGCCATGTAGTTTTGTAGGAGATGCAGTTGTCTGAAAAAGCCGGCAAGCGGAGGGAATACCATTGCGAGTTTTTTCATTAATGGAGTTTTGCTTGTAAGCCTAATGTCGGTGGCTATCCTCACGTAGGGATTGTTGAAAAGTTTGGAACCTTTTTGTCCCATGGCAATCCTCATGATAATGTCCATCATAAGTTCGTAGAAATAGAGATGGATATTGAAAGGTTTTCCCTCTTCGAAAGCCTTGTCCAAGAAACTTACTATCTTTTGGCAAGAATCGTTTACAGTAGGATAGATTTTCTTCAAATTACCCAAGCTAAAATTCGGACTAGATATTGTTCTCAGTCTCTTCCATCTGGTGCCTCTGGAAGAGAACATGCTGAGTTTCTCTGTTGTGTCGATATTTCCGAGGAGAGGATCGAATCTTCTGCTGTGGAAAAACTCGAACTTCTTGACGAACATTTCATGAGCCATTGTGGGATCAGAGATGACCCAAGTTTTCATCCATCCTTCCATGATACCGTACACCGGTCCATATTGTTTCGTCCAATCACGGATGAGTTGACTGAATGGGTAATCGAGCTGAGAAATTTCGTCTAGATGATTTCCAAAAAGATCATTGGATGGGGGACTCGGAATTCCCTTTCTCTTCCAGTAGTTCTGGTTGTATACATAGACACTAAATCAGAATATTAGAAATGTTAGGAATCATTATATTCATGAAGTCACTATCTACATATCGATTTTCAGTCTCTATTCTCGAGTTTAAAGTGATATTATTACAGAGATCAAAGATATTATTGTTGTAAAGCTATCTCAGTATAAATTTTTATAACTCGAGAACCTGGATTTTGCAAACATTTAATAGAATTCTACCGATAAATGTATGTTAGTCATTATGTGAAGAACTTACAAGTAAATTACAGCCGCGAATCCGGCAAATCCGGTAACCAGAAGAACAGACAACGGGATCATTTTTCTGAACAATGCTAACGTAATAGAGAATTCCCCATTATCTATATTGCTTCAGCATTTTTTTATGATATTCAATGTACACCCCTTTGACTTCCTTGTCTTTCGGTGAGCGAAACTACCAAAACCGGGTTATTCAGTGACTGATAGAAAGAGGAAGTTAGATAAACTTTAAGACGCTTGCTCTTTTGATAGCCTAGAAGTCCAACATATATTGATAGCTTTCAGGGACCAAGATCTCAAACAGAATTATCAGTCTTTGAAGTAATCTCCGAATTCCTGTTCAGGTTATTTCATAGAAACACTCATTTCACGTTTGTATAATAGTACACTTCTTAAAGTACCCTAAAATCGAAAATTCTAGAAAATCTATAATTACATGGGTTTTTTATGCATCTCATTTCATCAAAAAATGATACAGTTATTTCTAATCTTTATTGAATAAAAACAATTGGAAATCTTTCTATCTTTTTTCTAATTTCAGAGTAATAGTTTCTGGATTCTCGATACTTCTCCCAACCATCTTCACAGTCTTTTCGCTTTCCGAAGTTCGAACAAGCTTGTACTTTTTGAGAATATAGTAGAGAGACAATTTCTCCTCCAAATAAGCAAGCCTCGTTCCAATGCAGGTTCTGAGACCACCTCCGAAGGGATAGTATGCCATCTGTTGATCAGTAGTGAAGTCGAAGAATCTCTCTGGAACAAATTCATCTACATTTTCTCCCCATATTTCCTTGTTGTAGTGAAGACTGCGGACATCCACGTTAACGCTCTCTCCAGCCTCGATCTTGTAATCCCCTAAAGTAGTCGTGTGCATGCATTGTCGTGCAGCAGCGAATACAGCGATAGGATACATCCTGAGAGTCTCCTTCATAACA
>VOSG01000762.1:0-11257 GCA_009761265.1 Halicephalobus sp. NKZ332 | reverse complement strand
TGAGTTCTTTGTCCAGTCAATACCGATCACTCGTCCGGTTCTCAGATTTCAGTTCGAAAAGACAAAAGCTCTGTGGCCAGTAAAGTTCGTGGCCCGGAAGGAATATGAAAATGTTTACCAAAAAAAGGTACTGGATAAAAACGAAGCCGAAGATTATTCCAAATTATTTGAACGGGTTGATGGAAAATCTCATTGCATTATATACAACGACGGAAACAAGGAGATTATCGTTGGACTCCCCTGGACGAACTCTATCGAACCCTGCTTTCAGAATGAAATTTCGACTTCTAGATCGTTTACTGTGAAATTAATTGTATTTCATTTCGTTCCCAATAAAGTGTAATTAATTCGTTTTTTGAGGATTTCTCATCGACCCGAAGAGCTGGGGATCTCGTTCTACTATCGTTGGACTCCCCTCGACGAACTCTATCGAACCCTGCTTTCAGAATGAAATTTCGACTTCTAGATCATTTATTGTAAATTTATTTCATTTTCAGTAAAGTGTAATTAATTTGGTTTTTTAAACAAGGTCAATCTGCTCCAACTGAATCAATGTTGATTTATCATGGAAATTATTACAATTATATTTATTAAAGTTTTATATACAATGAGATCGAGTGATTAATCAATTCGAATTGCGACAAGGAGATCTTCTGGCAGTATGCAAATGCGAAATAACATTCCTAGGTTCGATTAACTCTATTAAAATCTTGTATCACTGGGTGTATTTTTCTGAATGCGAATTAAACGGACTCTAATCCGCTGTCATCGTGTCTCTGGCTGCCAGACGAGCTGATTGGGGAAGTGGAATTGAAGTTGGGAGGTATCCTCACAGTCCCGTCGATGTTGATCATCCCATGTCCAGAGGTGTTGTGAATGGAGCTGGTACTGTATTGGGACATTCCAGGAAGACTGCATCCACTGTTCCCTCCTGCGAATGTAGTTCTGTCGCTCATGCTTCCCAGGGCAGATGAACTATCCACAGGGGACGTTACTGTCATTTCTGATTTGTGGGAGATTGATCCGTTCCAATACTGCTGGATGGGTCTGTATTTCCGGTCCCAGGGAGTCTCGTATCTGAAATGCAGAAATTTTAATTTCAAATACAAGATTGCTATCGACGATTTTTGTCAATAAATCACTTTTAAATTAGTCAAAAACTTTTGAGATTTTATCGAAAAGAGAACTAACCGGTGTTCTGGGTTATTGACGGGGATCATGGGCATCTGGTAGTGATGTTCGTCGTCGTCGATTTTCGGTGGTGGTCTCTTGAGGAGTTCGACTGTTTGTTTCATGGGATGACTTGGAGGAAGGGATCTTTGATGATACAGATTCATGTTCAGAGGTTTCTGCTTAGGTCTGCGGATCCTTTTTTGAGCACAACACGGAGTGAAAGTACAGATACAAATAGTGATTGCAGCAATTGTCATCAAGAAGGAAAAACAGAGAATGAGGAGAGAATAAAAGATTCTATTGTCGGCCATCAACGTGGTCATGTTCTCAGTCCACATGTCGTTTTCTTCCGAGTTTTCGTTCCCAGAAAGAGAAACATGGAGGTTCCTGTCGGGACACCAGGGGCATCTTTCCAGATGTCTTCTGATGGCGAAAGTGGCGTTGAAACAGCTTCCGAGGAGGGTGACCTCGACCGGGGCGTCCGCAACCTGAGCCGGCTTCCGATGGTCGTTCCCCAGATGTCGTCGTGCCCTCAATCCCTATAACAACCTCCTTCAATTTCATTCGCAATAAAAAAATAATGCCAACTATCAAATTAGCTTTTATTTACATTGCTTCCCATTCCACAGGTGTCTCGGGACTTTCGCCGTTCATTATTTTCCAAAGTCGATCTGGTCAGCTATTCACCAAAAACAGACATTCTTGCGAGGGAAAATATGCGGAGACCAACTGTTGAGCAGAACAAAAGATCCTTATTTGTGCACGAAGTGTTGATTTGAAAACTGATTGTTTTTGCTTGTTCAGAGAAAAGTGAGAAAGGTTAACTCGCTCTAGGCACACAATCGTGGGAATTTCCGCTTGCTGCGTACTTAGTCCAATTACGGATGAAAATCGGATTATTATCCCGATTCTTGTTCCATCGGATTTAAAGCAAAAAGTTGTACAGAAAAACTGCTGCTTGGATAACTCGAGAGCGCTCAAGTGGCTCATGATGATGAGGACATAAAACTCGACAACCGTTTTTATGCTTCATCTTTGTCTGCAGGATTTATAATACGAGGAGCTCTGGGGATTATCCGTTGAAAGGGTTTGGCTCTCAAGTGTTTGTGATAGTCCAAGTTCCCAAATTAATTCCCTTAGCAATTTTGTTTTTTTGGTGTGAGAAAAGCGAAAGAGCAAAAATTGAAATTTCAAGTGGATGATCTAAAAGTACTCACCATGGTGGAACGGAAGTAAGCGTTGTCAAGTTGGAAGACCTTGGATTCAGGTGTTTTGTCACAATCCCGAGAAAATCCGAACGATGGATCCTTGCCAGTGACTTGGGCGACGAAGGAAACCATCTTCGGTTCTCCGGAAGTCCAGAAAGTCACGAATGTATGCTCACGACCATCCTGAAGAAAATCATTATTACTGTAAATCAATAACGAAAACAAGAGCTAATTGCTTCTGTAATTTGAAGACCTATTAGTCGGTCAGGGATCTCGTCTGCTTGTTGCGCAAGAGATCAAAAGGAGCCGAGACAAGAAATTCGGCACATGCCGAAAGTGGATCCCTGTGGATGACCGATTTCTCTTGTTTCGGATAATTTCGGGCAATAAAAACTAACACCTCCACAATAGCATCGTTTTACTCACCTTTGTCAGATTCTCCGTAATCGGCCAACTCATGGAATGGGATTCCGGAACAGTGGCCATGGATTGAGTGATTCTGAAGACTGGCTGGACACAATACTTGGTAGAAAGACATTCTGGAGTGAAAGTGAGAGATACGAGTTCTGTAGTCAGCCAGAAGGCACCTTCCGGGGCTTCGATCCCAGAAGCCATCACTGTAGTTTCTGCGTTGACAGATTCGTTGATGAAAAACAGGAAAATCAAAAGGAAATGTGCTTTCATCTTCGGCAAAAAAAGGAAAACGAGAGAAACTACCCTGAAAAGGAATAAACATTAAAGCTGTCTCGAAACTTTACAATAATGATGACCACGAAAGGTGACACGGAATGGTTAGTTCGTCTTGTATTTGTGTTAGCATGAGTTCAGACGATTCATTTTCTGCGCGAAAAGCAAATGACTCGGAATCAAGCACCGCCTCCCGGAAACAAGACCCGAATTTCCTTCGAGGTTAAAAAACACCCGGATAACAATTTGCATTAAGGGTCAGGGATAAACCAGCTAATCCACTTTGCATGAGAGTCTGACCGGATAACGACCGTCTCAGAGATCAGATCGAAGATAAGAAAGAGAAAGGTGCAAATCTGAGGACGAAGACTTCATGTTCACAAGATCGTGTCAATGATATTAACTACCGTCATCCGATGATGAGCGCGAAAAGATCTCTCATAATCGCTACGGTTCAATGATGGATTTCGGTTTGAGTATATACAGTCATTTTTGGACGCGACTGAAGGTCAGCACATCTGAGACAATGGAAGTCGAGAAAACCGATTCATCAAATAACAATATGAAATCGGATTTGATATCGCATGTCCATGACCGGACGAGGAACAATATTGGTATTCAGATTTTTTTATGATGTGCAAACAAGGAAAATAAATAAATCGCCCATCATGATAAATTAGACAAATCTGGCACGCTTATCAGACTGGACTGAGATTGGAGTTCCTCCTAGATTGGGTTGGGCAGATAAGCGTAAACAAAAGTGGGACGAGAAAGGAAGTGAGAACCCCTGAAACCACTGGGAACCTGTCCGCAGGCCCCCGAATTCGGACATACCATGAGTCAAGTGGGTGTCTGCTCGAGAGTACGAAAGTTTCCCATAAGCGAGGGCACAATTGACTCAAAAGGTACGAAAACATTGAAATCTCTGAGAACAAGGTGATCCGATGACGAAAATCGACTCCAACTATTAAACCAAATAAGAAACTTTAAAATTTCGAGACAGTTTCAACAACAAATTAGGCAAGTTTGTTGCCGATAAACGCTGAACGTGTCGAGAGCAGGGAGAGTCTTCTTGAGACTGTAGCAATAGCGATGGAGTAAGTGCCGCCGATCTCAAGAGGAGGGACAGCAGAAGCAAGCCGTAGGGGGTCAACAAGTTTCGCTAGACTCGTCTTAGATCAAACATGGGATAGTATGGAGCGCGGCAAATGTGTCTCCGTGGAGAAAAATGGATTGCTTTGTAATCTGAGCAAGTTATAATGCGGCACACATTATTCAAGTGGAAATGACCGATCGTCCAAGTCACGCAAGTTCGGCACAAAATCGGAAAGGAATCAATGGCCAGAACATCATACCATTATGAAAATCAGAAATATAATTTTTCAAAGTTGAATATAAATTTCTATATTTTTTCAGAAACTCCAGGGGTTCGAGACTTCATGTTTGTTTTGGAACTACATAATTACGTAAATTAAAAATAGGAATTTTTACGGAATTATCTCAATACAAATCTTCAGAACTTTCTAGTCCTGTAGTCAAAAATACACAATTGGACAAACTGGTAGTTGAGTATCTACATGGAACCTACAGTAGGTAGACAAAGAAATGACACATGATAACAATAATGAAATAATTACCATACCTCACAATCGTAATCCCTATCCTGATAGCCGAAACTTAATTGGGTGACATGGGAGAGATGTAACTTGTTCTTGACTAATTATCGGAAGGAGTTCTCATCTCTCGGAGATGGTACATTTAAATAAAATTAATACCCCTTCATCTAGGAAATCCCAAAGTTTTTACCAGATTCTAGAAGACTCAAGACAAGAATTGGACAACTGACCGATGAATACAGATAAAATAAAACTGAAACAACGTTGAACAAAGAAACAAGCTAGTTTACGAGCTTCCTTCGCGTACTGCAAAACGGCAATACATTTTTATTAGCAATGCCATAAGGAAGATGTCTAGCTGAATAGAGTGTTACAATTTTTAGTTATAGAGGAGCAATAATGAATGTCCTCAATATGCCACAAATCAAAGTCAGAAAAAACAACAAGCAAATATACAACTTGCAGCTGTCCTAGAGAAAAGAACGGAACACCTTTGTCATCAATCAGATTGACTTGTGGCTATGTTGTAACGGCTTGGGACTGACCAAGAGTGGGGCATCTGTTTATTAGCGGCACGAGATGAGAGGATCAAAGACTTGAGCCGCTTTTGGTTCTCGAGGTCCGGGATGAAGAAAAGACTGTTCTTCCTCCAAGGCACTTACCTGTCTTTGCCCGTAACCGCGAACACTCAAAAAACCGATATAACAAAGGGAAAACTTTGACACTTTAATCAGAACCATAACAAGAAAAACAAGATAAGCGTTCTTTGAGGCAGTACTATAAGGAAAGACGTTCCGTTAGTCTTAAGCTGCAAAGCATTAAGTCGTGTTTTCTGGTAAAAAGGAGGAAATATTACGGGTCGGAAGACAGCAAATCGGTCGGAAGCGAGAAAAGTTAAGGTATCTAATCCCACCGGCAAACAAAGCAGGAGGGACGAGAAAATGAAGTCATTAGAGCTGGTTCTGGAATGAAACAGACCATGATCTAGTTGAAACGGGACTGAAATCGCATCTTGGAGCAATCTGGAGAGGACCCCAAGCACCACTTTTGCCCTCTCCAAATAGTTGCTCGAAGCCAGTATCCAAAGGATCTCATTGCGATGGGACAATATCCGAGGCGGTCACTCAGTTTCCCTCTCGAGGCACTTATAACTATCGTCAGCAAATAGCCAGAAGAGCTCTTGAACGTGTTCTTGGCGCCTCGAGCAATCGACTCCAAGAAAATGAAAACATTAAATATACTTTTCGAAAAAAATACAGAGTTTTCGATCCAAAGGAACGCGTGCCGATAGTGTAGCAACAGAATCCGATTAAGTGCACACATGCGGCAAGCAGGATCTTTATGTTCCTCTCACTCGGACGTGCCGTTCCTCGGTTAATCCGAAATGCTCATATGGGCAAAAAAGATATTTCCTATGAGATCTTCTTTGATCTTTTACGACTTCGGAAAACAGTTCATTTTTTAAAAAAGGAAAAAGGTCCTAGAACCGAACCAGAAACAAAGGAAGTAGAAAGTGACCACTGGGTGACCGATCGTCAGCAGAGTTCTTTTTTTGAAAAATGGGTAAAAGAAAGAAGAAAAGCCGATTAAGCGGAATCTAAGCTTTTGATAAATCTAATGGTCCGATTTCATTTTTCCAAACATCTCAAAAAATTAGAAAAAAATTCCGGCATTGTCGATATCTAAATGAGATCTCGTTAATCGAAAGCCATCTCTTTAGTCGTCACTTTCGAAAATAGACAGCACGAGTGAACCATCCAGAGACGGCTTTGAGAGAGATAAAAAAGACCTGCGCAACAAACGGTTTCTTTTTTCGGCAAGTATGGCATTCAATGGAGCGGATTAATGTCACTCGGTCCAACGATCCCGAAGAACTAGTTTTGAGCAAATATTACGCTCAGGCTCCTTGAGCTCGGTCAACAGTTGATTCTGGATCGGCAGGCCATGAAAGGAATAAGCAATAAAGAACACTTGGGGTGACAGCTGTAAGAACAAGAAGACGAGCACCTGATGAAGGCGGTAGTCTTGTTATTCTTCCTTCCTCAAGTGTTTGATTGGATCTTCTGAAGCTCGAGCACACAAAAATCCCTGTCAAGAACCACTTGAACTCGGGCAAGACAAAGGAAAACCGAGAACTCGAGTGGTTGATTCCAATTGTGGCGAGGCCGATCAGAATAATCTCAGTAATTACCATTTACTGCCCCTCTCGAGTTCTTCAAGACAGACTACTAGGACAACACACCAAAACAATATACTAAACAATAGAAAGCTGTGTACACGCAAAATTATGCATCGACATGAGAAAATCCACAAATGACCAATCTCAAGTGGCCTCCGAAATTGGAAAATTCCAGAAACGAAGCATATAATTTTTTACATACAAAGAATTCTGAAAACAATTGGTGCGTAATGAAACAATGATTTGGGAATTCTAAGCAGAACCGATCAGCAATTCCTGTGGAATCTCATTAGAGAAAAAAGACTAAAGCGATTTTTCAGATCCATAGAAAATTCAGTCTGTTGGGGAACATTAATCAAGATTTCGCTTTTCCGTGCTGCCAGCCGGATCGAACAAAAGGACCCCGGCCTCATGAAAGACTTCAAGGTTCAGTTTGTAATTATTAGGTCTGGAAGGTGTTCGGGTTCCGGCGAAGATGACAGGTAGAGACGAACAATTATGCAAGTCTCTTGATGGGCGGCATCTTCCTTTGTGGAAATCAAAGCTGGACGTAATCGCTTCTGACAAGCGTGTTGTGGTTTCCGTACGCGACGACCAGTTTAAAGAAACGAATTTTGCGAATGCAAATCACAAAACGGTCCTAGACCTTGATACGATCTGAAAAACCCAAAACAAAAGGACAAACAAACCTGCTTCTGTAAACGACCGGACTCAAGGACTGTTGTTGAAAGTAGTGAAGCTATTTGGGAAATCTATCATAACAATCCAAGTTCGTCTCCCGCAAATCGAGGATTAAATTACAAACCCCTCATCCGGAAGAAAATTAAGGAAATGGGTTCAAACCACGATGGACAATTCTCGGCGATTAGCATCAGTACTGGTCTTTGTTAAAAGTTTTGACAAGACTCAAATTCGACAAGCTGGGGAAAAATGACCGAAATGAATGTGGGATTGCCGGAGGGGAGTCTCCATCTCTAATTGATGGGATTAGCACGGCTCCTGATGCAGCGTCAAGTGGACGAAAAGAAACAAGGATTGCACAAGTTCTCACGGTCCTTTCGAGAAATGATTACCGTTTCCAATTGGATTAAAATTTGCAACCCGAAAATATAGATAGACTCGTTATCTCCCGGGATAAGAATGGAGACTGTTCGCAAGGATAAAATCAAGAATCATAAATCGCCACTCCTGACGGCATTGCCGCTCGGGTCAGTAAAAATTGACAATAAAATCATTTTTATTTTCTGACGGTTCATGGGAAATCTGACAATTGTAAATGAAGACGAGAATGGAGTTGGCTAATCTTTCTCTGAGACATGTGTTCTCTTCAGTTCTACAAATCGAGAATCAAATGTCAGAGGAGTCAAATTGACAGACTCCATGAAGACAGGGTCCGAGGGTTTATCCAGAAATCGACGAGAACAAATTGCTGTTCACGATAATGACAAATTGGGTTCAATTAGGTAATTCCAGAGCGCGCGTTAAGGTCAAGCGGCAAGCTAAACCAGTTCGACATTAATCACAGGCTTGTTCAGCTCGGGGCAAGGACAAAACAAAGCTTTTACTCCGTCGACTGAATACCGTTTGCAAATCTGTCGAAAATAACCGGAAAAGTGCCGCGATAGACCGCGAAATCTTTTGAAACGAGTTAAAGCCCGCCTTGAAGAGCAGTTAGTGACCTGTCAAGCAATTTTAGCCATGGAGATCCATCAAACCGAAATTTGGCTCTTTAGTGTCCAGAGAAACGTTCCCAAGAGATCACGCCGAGTTGAAAGCAACTTGATGAGTGGACAATGAGAAAAGAAAAAGGCCGCCACCAACAAAGTTGTCATTTCTTTGAGATTATTTGGTCGTAAATGCGCGAACGGATAAGCATTTACTAGGTTTTTGAAACAGGGAAGGATGCTGTAATTCAAAGACTGAGTTTGTCCACAAATCTGGGCAAATTCCCATGCCGAAGGGCAGACACTAATAGAATTCTTTGCAGAGTGATCCGATTTCCTCCGGCACTGAGGGTGGGCCTGAAAGTTTTAAATGGCATCAAATGCCGGAAATTAGAGATTCTCAGTGGTTAGGCTGGGCAACTCATTGATACCAAAAAAACAGACTAAGAGAATGTTGTATCAACGCTGGGTAAATAAATATTAGCCAAAAACTAGGCAAGGCTGTTTACAAACAGAGTAATTCGATGGATAAAATTCACCTGCCGAAAAAGCATTAACTCAAATAAAGACCAATCTCCGCCGTTCTCGAGCTTTATCCCCTTTCTGGCCGGTCAAGCGAAATTAGAAGCGTTATGTAGGATAATTGACAAAAGACACCGCCAGCTGCTCAGATCGTTTTCGCGCAGGATACCTGGAATAATTGGAATCGAACTCTACCGTAGGAAAACAAAAAGTTCCCGATTCCTCTACAAGTCGCAGTGCCTGACCGGGGGTAATTTGCATACGCATACATGCAGACTGAACCCAAACAATGACAGTGATCCGAAAGTTCCATATTGGAGAATATTGTTCAAAATAATTTGTTCATTCTTGTTCATTGCCGTAGGCAGTGGAAAGAAAACAAATAGCGAGTGTTATTCGAAACTTCCAGGATTCTCGCTGGACAGTGGTCATTCATAATTGAATAAATACAAACGCTTTGTTTACTCTCAAAAATAGTAAATGTGGAATGAACGCTTTTAGCAGCTATTTTCCTCTCTCGGAAATTACACGAATTTTGCTCACGCTCAAGTAACTCGAAATAGGTTCTCTATTCATCCAAAGCTGTCTCAAAAATTATTTTCCACAAAGGAAAGCCTAAGAATGACCAGTATTATTGTCCACACAAAGGTGTCTCAAGGTTGAGCCCTCGCCTCAATTTCGGCATTTTGTTTGCGCCTAATCCTGAAATCCAACGCTCAATTGTGTTCGGGAACAAAGTTTCCATCTTTGGGGACGTCTTCTAAGACCATAATATCGGTTACAGAAGGGATTCAAAGGGTTCAGTAGACAAATGTCTTTACGACCCAGAGATTTAAATCTGAAATTTCTAAACTGGCAACTTTAAGTCGAAATACAGTGTCTGCGCGAGAGTTTCTCCAGCCTCAAGGGACTTCAGGAACTCAGGCCAGCTAGAGGCACATCAATCGTCAGTCAGAATCCTCGAATGAGCGATCATAAATGCGTTCTGATTGCAAGGCCCCTGGGGACCAAGGAACGCTGCAACAAATTTTAGTAACACTTTTCGAAATAAAAATTGTCAGTGTTGCGCTTCGCCAACAAAAAATGACAGATTATTCTGGATGAAACCAAAATGGCAATTTTAGCTCATTGGTAATCATACATACTTAATGGCATTTTTGGATGTGTAAAAATAAAACGCCAACTGACCGAGAAAGGCAAATAAACTTGGAAATTTAAACAAGGAATGAGGCTCCGGAAAAATCTAATTCCAAGGGTTGTTAGCTGCGCAACGTTTTGTTCTCACGCGATCGTAACTTTCAAGACAAAAGTTGCAACAAGCTAGGATAGCAAACAGGGACTACTATATCCAGTTGGCCTCAGAAATAGAGGTCACTCGGCAGCTGTTTCTGGAATAAAAAGTGTCTTCTAATCTAATAATTCAAGCCAAACAGAGATTCTCGGACCACTTAGTAAATTGCTCAAGCACGCTGATCTTCTTCACAAATGAAAAGGAACCCAGTAGGAGGCTGAATTCGACGAGAAAAAAACTCAAGAGTGAAACTTGTGGATGACCCTTCTGGGCCAAGTTCCATTGAGAGAGAAGTGGCATTTTCGTCAGTTTGGATAATGGACTAATTATACGCGTATCAATGTCAAATTTAGCATTGTTTGGATAAAGTGACAACTGTTGAGAGGGCACAAACCTCAAACGGGGCAATGTTGCTTGATTGGAAAACACGGGATACTGTAATGGACATTGTACTAGCAAATGATAAAAACTTTCGACATAAAATTCTTCTGACATGGATTTCGGAATCTTCTAAAAATTTGCAAATATGAAGTTTGGAATTTTAAAAACAATGGAACTGACTTTCATTCATATGATTATCGTCGTTATTATTAATTTTATAAATTATTATTTCGATCAAAATAATTTAATAATTGTAGTTTGTCAAGGTACTTAATTTTTTATACACACGATTATATGACTCATTTGAAAAGATTATTTTGAATAAAATTATCATGCACGATTACAAATATCCCACTCTAAGTTCTCTATTTTCTTCCATCTTTACTTCTCGCTTTAAACTTTTTATGTTTCTAGTAATATTTCATTTAATTGCATTAGGTTATTCAGTTGGAATTTTCTGGATTTTTTGAAATGTTGTAGTTCCTCTGCGAGTCTTCTGGAGATTTCAGTAATATATAAAGGGGGTTTCTGGCACA
>VOSG01000760.1:0-11274 GCA_009761265.1 Halicephalobus sp. NKZ332 | reverse complement strand
ATATCTCAGTTTAAAATTGACCAGAGTGCATGGTTTACACACCGGTTGATTGCCCAGAATTTGCTCGTTCTATTGTATGTATTAATATTTTAAAAAGTCTTTCACGGATTATATTATTAAGATTATTCGAAACCAATTATAGAGTAATTTTGAAAACAATTTTTCGCATATTAAACCTCATCTGTTACCTATAGTATCACATATCGTTGTAATCAGCGTTCAATACTCTATCAAACGCTGCGAAAGTTACAACCGAGCATGGGAGTGTTAATAATAAAAATATAGACTTTAAGTTCGAGTAATTGTTCATAATAGCCTGATCTAGTCAAAGCACTAAAATCTGTTTTTGTATATTCTATTTAAGTTGACTTTGTAGGAGTTTTTATTACACTGGAATAAATAATTCATTAACTTAATTCATTTAAGAATTCCTGGATATAATAATTTCCTATATACTTTTTTTTGAAAAAATAAAATAATTTGTCGCAATTTCCGCCACGAAAACCTGAGGTGGGGTTGCGACAGGGAATAGGTAATTACAATCCCCCCCTTTTTTGTATAATTTGTAACTGATTGTTTTATTCCTGTTATTATACCTGTTTGAGATATTGATCGAGGAATAAAGAGCTTGTATTGATCAACATTCGACATAGTTATTTATATTTTGAAGGATGAATTTTGTAAGTAGAGTGTCGCAGATAGCGAGTAGACTAGTCAGGGCGAGTAGCAACACTTGTCCTGAAAAACTATGAAATATTAGGTTAATTCACGCGAACGTAGGGATGAACTTTTTTTAATAGCTTTAATCGAGAGCTAGAATCTTTGAGTTTTTCTTTGTTTCTCTCGAATTCATAGAAGTTCATCTGGCATGTCAGAACTCAATGTTCCTTTTAGTTATAATTAAGTTCATATAGTACATATTCACCATGAAGACCTAAATCGTGAGCAAATATCCAGAAGATGCTTGGTTAGAAGACTCATCCAGCAGGCAATGACAGACGCGTTCGTGTTTCTCGATCCCTCAAGAACTTTTTCGATTTTGGCATTTCGCTATTCTTTTATTTTCGGATTAGTCCGATCTCTCCGTGAATACCTTTTGTGAACGTGTCTCATTCTCTGAATCTCGTGAGCCGTCGTTAAATTGCCTTCTTAAGCAGACCCTTATTGCCTACCGTTCCCCTCAGTCCCGACTCGATTGCTTCAGCATTATGATCCAAAAAATAACTAAACTTGATAAAAATACGTTGATTTTCGTTAGAAATTGAATCAATGGCTTTCTCTCTGGTTTCTATTTTTGAGTATCTAACATCAAAAACTGAGTCAATTCATAAGATCCTACCTTGTATAAAACTTCGATCATGGATCCTCAATAGTCATTCTTTTCTATCTTATAAGACTTCAAAAATCCTTATGTTCGCGTGAATTAGCCTAATATTTTAATCATTTTTATTTATTTTACACTTCGTTTCTAAATAGCTATCTAATTTTATAACTCCTATTTTTACTTCTTACGTAAAAATTCTTGAGGAAAAGAATAAAAGATGAATCACCGGATTTTAGTTGTAAAATGAAAATTGTCATTTATTAGTTTAAAATTTTTTATATTTATGTTTCTAGAAAAAAATATATGAAATAATTTCATATATTATTTCATTATCAGCATTTATTTTAACTCTTTTTAAAGTGTTTACATCTACTTTATTAATCGTCTTATCAATCTTCTCCCTCTACTTCTCGAGCATTCAAAAATATTCGCAATCGTTGTGCTTTTTATTACACTCAAACTAAAAAGATTACATGATTAAAACTAAAAAATAAGATTACATGACGCAAAAAAGAAAAATTGTGCTTCTTATCCTGTGACTTAATGTAAAAGATCGAAAAGATTTCATGACAAAAATTATTCATCGCAGAGGAACAGGCAGTCTCAATTCCTTTGTAATAAGAGAGGATGCTTCAAGTCATTAGATTGGCTCCGCCTACTTTCAAGGTCTGGAATTGAAGAACGAGCTATCCAAATTAATATTCCTTTAGTATAAAAGGATTCAAAAACTTGACGCAAAATCAGTTCTCAAACAGTTTTTTAGTCTTTCTTTTTCTGGATTCTTTTCCAGCCATGGTCCTTGGGCCCTACAACCACTCCGTGTACGACTCACTGGGAGAAGTCAGTATTATTTCGAAGGAGGTTCAAAAATCGGATATTGATGAATTGGGTAGAATCATTTTGAGGTAAAAATTGATTTTTGACGCCTATAAAAATATAATTTTGAAACACACTTTTTTTAGAAATGCCTACGAAAAATCTGTGTCGATCATCATTGCCCATCGGCATTTCGATCTTCAACCTGAGGAGGCCATGCTCGAAGAAGCAAATGGCCTGGTTCGTCTTTCCAAGCCGTATCCGCTGAAGGAAATCGAGGACAAGGGGGCTACGCCTAATATCTTGAAATGTACCTCCGATGGGGAATGGTTTCCCGTTGGATATGGTAAGTCGAAAAAACAAGTCATGGGATTAACGGAAATCGATTTTTTGGATCCAATAAAATCGAATTTTTCAGAATTATCTGTTGGCCAGGAAATGTCTTGGAAGGATGAGAATTTCTTGAAAGAAGTTGGAGATTATTTGGTCAAGAACAGGCTGGCCGACAAGCTCATGCTTGGGAGGAGATTTTCCGGCGGAGAGAAACTCGATGAGTCGAAATTCTGTGAATTCAACCATTTTGGTAATTATATAATTTTTTGGCGAAATTGCAAAAACTCAATTTTCGACAAATCTCAAAATTTGCATGTTTTAGACACTCGTACGAGCGAAAATCGTCTCGGAACCGACGAAGAACTTACTTCCGCTATCCCAACGACTTATGCCGTGAAGAGCAATGGAGATGCTAAAGATGACGGCTTCTGTATTGTCTGCCACAATTGCATTATCACGAAAACTGGTAAGCACGGATAACGTTATGAATTCAAATATTCACAAGTTCCAATTCAAAAATATTAATTTGTTATGATTTTTATAAGATTTAAATGGAAAAATAAATCATGTTTGATCATTTTGGCTAATACGCATGAAATAGAATTTTTTTCATGTTGCATGAGTCGACTAAAAGGACGGCCGATAAATGGTCCTATGAGCGAAAAACCACGTTGTGTGCGGCTGTCATGAGAGTTGCTAGCCCTCCGAACAATATATGATTCAGACAAAAAACAAAGGTTTTACGTTAAATTTCAGAAATTCTCAAATAATAAATCATGATAGCATGTTAGAAATGGTAAGAAGTAAAAAATTGTTAAAAATAGTTGGTGAAAATAAAATTACAATAAATTCTAAAAATAAAACGATTGTCAACAAGTATCAAGAAAAGGTCTTTAAATTTGATTACGATAAGAGAATAATAAAAGATGTAGATAAAAATCATGTTGATAAAATTCCTTATGGATATCTGTGTAATTGAATGTTTGTTTTTATAAATAATAAAAACTCTCGCATTTTACAATACTATTATTATATTAAAAGATTAAATACAATTTCTTTAAAATCATATTTCTCCAATAATTTTAGAAAAAGTAAACAATAATAACCACAGTGATGTGTATTAAATTTTTGAATTTGAAAGGTTGATAGATTGATTTCATCAATCTTTTGTGAATTTAAGTATTTTCGTAATTCTATTGGAGGATCTAATCCAAAAGAATCAAAGTAATAACACACCTCATTATTTTTATAATAACAGACCCAATGAGTGCCACTATTTTTACTCTCGTCTAAGTTTACAACCCCACATTCTATATCATTAACCTTACCCGGAAGAGTATCCCTCATAAACACTCCTCTAAAATTTTTTATTTTTAATTCTTTAGCTAATTTTATAATGTCATAATTAGTCAATGTTTTGTTTTAATAAACATTTATAATCAAGAAAAATTGTGAAATAACTACTGCGAAATCGGTTAGTGAATGCACTGAATTCAAGTGATCGGAAATAGTTATATTTTTGTTAAATATTTATACTAGTAGACCGTATAAATATTGAAGTGGGTGCGTCAGAAATGACTTTCTAACCTACATTAAATAATCTAATGATTGAGTGAAAGAATCTGCTCCCTGTATGATTTATGTTTATTTTACTATTAATTTGTAAATAACCATCTAGTTTTATATCTCTTATTTTATACTTCTTACGCAAAAACTCTTGTGGAAAAGAATACTCAAAAGTTGAATCGTTAAATGTTAGTTGTACAATTAAAACAGTCATTTATAATGAAAAAAAAAGATAATTAATGCTGACTTTTTAAAATTAAAATGACGATCGAACTGTACTTGTTTTAGCTTGAAATGCAATTCGTCTTTCTGATAAAATCTATATGCGATTAAATTTCAATACAAAATTTGGACAGTTTCTAAAAACAAAAATGTGTTTGTTTTTCGTAACGTGATAGTGTATCTTTGAGCTCAATTTTAGTTGTCACCTCAACAAATACTGTCATTGAACTATTGTTGCCTTCTTTTTAATTCTGTCCAACAATAGAATTAGAATCTCCTTCACGGAAATCCATCCATTTACCGATAAGAATTGGACGAGCTGTACAATAATGAGACGGATGCGTAGAAAATAATGTTTTTGTCGGATTTAAACGTTATAATTATTCTAATCGCCAACGTTTATGAAAAGGATGATAATATACAACCGAATTCTCGCGATATCTTATTAGTTTACAGAATAAGTACTGGGCAAATACTTATGATAAAATTACGTAACTCTCTATAGTAATAAAAGGTGTTCTTACATTTATTTCATGCAGATATGCAATATTTATAAGATTACCGAGATATTAAATCTTCGTAAAATAATTTGAGTCAGGCTTAGTATAAAGTATTTAAATCTCTACTTCGCTGAATTGGGAATGAGGCGGTTTCGAATAATAAAATCAAACGGATTCGCATTCTGTTTGATTTCTGGTGACTGCTTGAGTTTTCTGGAACTCCGATCTATCATCGTGTGATTTCCGATGTTAAAGATATGAAACTGCCTCAGGACATAACATCTGAAGCTAGAGCTACGTTTATCTAATTTTAGCTCCTGTTTGAACATTCTGAAATAAAGACCGTTCCTAAGTGATAATAGATGTTGTAACAGTTCAAATTTGGTTTTTTTTAAAATCTGCATTATAAAACCAAAATTTTCTATTAAACAGACCTTTTAAACCAATCACGGAGACGAATAAGGGCGTTTGTCTGATCATGAGTAACCACATTAACGGATAAAGGTGTGAGTTTATCTTCGTAGGTCTCATTATTTTCTTCAGAATATTTAATTGTATCTATTTTCTTCCCTAGCTCACCGGTTTTGTTTTGATGGTGATCAGAAGTGCTTAAATACGACAATTAAACTGATATTTATCGAAGATTAAAACAGAATAACAAAAATTCACCATTTCTTTTCATTGGAAAAAATGTCTTCCGAATTTTTGGCGAATTCTTCAGCTTGATTCTCAAACCCTAACTGCATCGTCAACATTTGTATCAAAAGTCCCTAAAATAAATAAATAATTGAAATTTCTATAAATTAGTTACCTTGAATTCATCTTCATTTATTCGACTCTGGCGAAGCAAGGCTTGAAGCCTTGCGATGTTGCTATTTTGGGCTTCCAGCTCCTTTATTCTGTTATCTTTTTCTTTCGATTTCTGCTTGAGTTTCTTGTTCTCGAGTTGTATTTTTTGTATTATCGTATTCCGTTCTTTTAAGGCACGATTCTTCACTTTCAATTCCTGCTTGAAATCCACATTCTCGACTTCTAACTTCTTTATTCTGTTATCTTTTTCTTTCGATTTCTGCTTGAGTTTCTTGTTCTCGAGTTGTATCTTTTTTATTATCGCATTCCTTTCTTTTAAGGCACGATTCTTCACCTTCAATTCCTGTTTCAAATTCTCATTTTCGGCTTTCAACTCTTCCAACTTCTGGGTAGACTTTTGATTCTTCCGATAGAAGTATACCATCTAAACAGAATAATTATTTTTAAACATCCCCCTTGACAAAACAAACCAGTAAGGACGAAGCTACTGCGCTGATTGTAAGTATACAGAGTGTCCAACCCGGTATTAGCCAAATAAGAGTCAAGAGCAGAGATATTAGCACGATAAGAACCATTACCGTGTTAATCAAACTACCCAACCATTTATGTAATTCGTTAGGCAATTTCACTAATTCTTTCAACAGCTTGAACATCGTCAATAGTTCCAAATCAACATTTAATGTATGGTAGTGAGAATATAAAAGAGAGAAAGAAAACGGCTGATAACTATCGTCGTTTTTTTCATTAAACGTTAGCTTATCTTTGATGTTAGTCATATGTGTTAACCCTTATAAGACCAAGCCTCTTTTACGCACGTTGTTTATCAAGGTGGGGTCATCAGAAGACCCCAAGAAAACTTAATCTTTTATATTTTTGAGTAGACATTTTGTAAGTCTGATTACATGATATATATCTTAAGTCGACGCAGGACACATACAAAAACCATGAGTGAATTAGCTTTTGTAGTTACAACAGGATAACAAAAAATCACCTTCTGGGATCCCTCAGGAACCCCGCTTGGTCTTTTAAGGGTTAAGGGGAAGAGTGATTAGGGTACACTAGGATTATCATATAGGCAAATATTAAAATACTTATTTTGTACTATATTTTGAGGTTTTTTGTATATTTTAGAGCAAAAAGTATTCAAAAGACATGAAATTATGGAATGGGTTAGTAACTATGGTGGATGGCATAAAACCCAAGACCCTCATAAAAACTCCTCTAAAATCCTTTATTTTTAATTCTTTAGCTAATTTTGTAATGTCGTAATTAGTCAGTGGTTTGTTAATAAACATTTATAATCAAGGAAAAATTGACCGAATTACATAAAATACCTGACACAGTCAGTTGGTTACCGTAGGTAATTACCACAAGCCCATTCCAGTGAGATTCTAGAGGGACACTGGAGGGCTCGTATCCTTTTAGTAAAAATATATACTGTATTTCCTCTAGACGGGCTGCCCGTCTATTTTTCAATCCCCCAAAACAGTACCCTTATATTTTCCAATTCTTTCAAAAAAGATACTTATATATCTTTCAGTCCCCGAACATATGCCTGTCTATTAGGGGTGCACTTCAAATAGAGGTGCCCGTCTATTAGAGAAAATACAGTATATATATTTTGCCGGAGTCACACGTAATGCTCCGTATACCCCCTTCGGGAGGGGCAGAGGAGGAAATGGGTGTGCCAGAGATGGCTATTATATACTACTGTGAATATTTCAATTCAGGAACAACGGAGTGGGTGACTAAATGTGGATTAAAATTTTAATTCTTGAAATAAATATAAATCTTGAAAGAACCATTAAGTTTCTCGCACTTTATGGATACAGTAGTATAGAACTACTATTTCTAACACATCTACCTCTCCCTTCAAAAAACATCCCTTTTTACACATTTTATTTAAATTATCCTGTTCATTATTTTAGATATCGGTTCTAAACGAAAACGAGCGGAGGATGTTCTTTCGGAGATATTGTTTATAGTTTAAAAATACGGTACTTATGGATTACGCGGACACATGTCTTGACACAAAAGGTTTTTCAAGTTTACCGATTTTTAAATGAATATTCAAAAATTGAATCATTGGATATTAGATGTAAAATGAAAACCGTCATTTATAAATAACAATTTTTATGATTATTTTCGTCTAAAGTGGAATGTATGAGAGAGTTTATCGCTCTTGTCAGCGAATTTTCCTCTCGTTTCAATGAAGTAATGTTCCTCAGAAAAAACATCGTTAAGTCACAAGCTGGATGAGGAATTGTTTTCTTCCAATAAAACAAATTTTATTTGGGACAGATGGTATTATCAATTAAAAATAAGGCATACCTCGGAAAAGTGATAAGATACTGCTCAAATTAACGTTAAAAAGGCTTGTGAGCTTATCACAATTGTCATTAATGGCTTACTAAGCAATCTGCAACGCGTGCTCAGAATACAACCGGGTGTAGTGAGTATGTCAGATTTAAGTTGACTAGAAATAGTTTATCTATGTTACTCCTACGATATAGTAAATAGGCAGTTGCTCTTATTAACTCGCGCGAAGATCATAGATTCCTACTGTAAGCGTTGGGTGGTTATATTTTATTCGATTACGGCATTAGACATAAAAGGTAGAGGCATAACTGATTTGCACTTGTTTTTGCGGATCTTAAACTTCATGTCTGCGGCGTTGCTTAATTATACACTATATATTTACAATTAATAATTTTTCTTCAGCTACATACGATACAAAATTTCTGGACGAGGAAATGCGTTACCTATTGCTCCTTCTACTCATTGCAGCTTTAGCATGGTCTCATGTGATCCCTCTTCGTGGCGAAGAAAGTGATCCGAAGTCAAATGACCCTCTAAAGAAGCAGCAGGCAATTCTGTCTAACAACCTCAAGTCGAGCACCAATTGTAGTAGCATATCTCCCTGCAATGATTATGCTTGCGCAAGGTGTTGCGTACTTCAATCTTCAGGAACGACTGCAGGTAACATTAATACTCAGATAAATAAGAAGTAATCCTTTTACTTTAGGACATTGTGTGAATGACAGTTCGAAAGGCTATTATTGTAAGTGCTGCGACATAGATTGTTAATGAAAGAGTCAAGTATCGAGTAATGACAAATGTTAGGATTTTTCCCTCACAATTTTAGTTTTTGTAATTTTAAAAGGGGTTTTACCTAATACTTGTTTGACCTTAATGAAGTAATTGTAATGTGTACGATTCCACATTCTTTATCATTAATTTTGTCTGGAAGAGTATCTCTCATAAATACTCTTCTAAATTTTTTAATTTTTAATTCATTTGCTATATTTGTAATGTCGTAATTTGTTAATGCTTTGTTAATAAACACTTTTGTCATTTATAATAAAGAAAAATTGACCGGATTGCATAAAATCATGCCACCATCCCGGAGGGACATTGGAAGGGCCGTATCATTTAGTAAAATAAAAAATTGATGGAATCATACAGAAAGCCCCGTGTTAGAGAGCGGAGGGCTGTCCTAGAAATCCCTTTTATATGCTACTCACAAGTTCAACTTCGTAGATCCTGAAACTGGTACCCATACCTAACACCAGAGCGGTCGGTTTTCGATTCGAGTATCGAGTCAATTTCGAATCGAGTTTCGAGCCGGTTTTCCCACATTCAGATTACACGCATGTTCAAATTATTCTCTTAACGAAAATCTGATAATTTACAGTAAATAAAACAAGCAACTTTGGTATTCGTAGTCGACTTTTCTCTAAATTTTACTCATAATTATTTTGACATTTTACGTTAATTTTTATTTTAAATTCAAAAACGATCAGATGTCGATTGTCACGAATTATCCGATAATAATATCGAAGACGCTGATTAATATTCTTGTGCTTTGTTCTTTTTTCGTTTAAATTTAAACTTTTATAATGCTATTTGGAATTTTTAGTTTTTGCTTCATTAGAAAATCAAATTTAGTGTGAACTCGACTCGAAAACCGAACTTTTTAAAAAACCGGCCGCTCTGCCTAACACGTTGAACGGATGTGGGGAGCTGCTAAATGGCGCAACAAGCGTCACCGTAGTACTGCTCGTCATTTCTTGGAGTCGTACTTGGATGAATTCATATGGGAGCGAGAATTGAGGGACAGGAATGCTTTCGATACTGAACTTAAGGATATTGCTATGCCGTACAATTAAAATTAACTGGAATTTGTTCTGGTGCAAAAGATGCTTAATTTGGAATAAATTCATCATCTGGTGAAGCACTCAATGCTCTATGCGATGCCCAAACTAATCTACCATGTCTTAATTGTTCCGGCCGTTCATTTTCTCTCCGGTAAATTTAATCATTGCATCCTTTCAGTAATTTTTTAATTCTGGAACTTCCAGAAAAAACAAAATCGTATGAGGTTTGTTTTCTAAAATTCAATTTTTTAATTATTTAACAGTTTTACCTAAATTTATTCTATTTTATGATCTTTTTTGGAGCAAAGAAAGAAATCAAGTAGGATAAATTTAGTCAATTGCTAAGACGGTTACTTATTGTAAAACTTTTCTGTTGCCTTAGTGTGAAATAGGAATAAAATTGTAAAAAAATGATGATCTTTTTAGCTAATTAAAGCGATCGAAGAACTACATCTTTCACAGTTATCTAGCGCAATTTCTATGACGAAGGATGGCGAAGATAAAACCACACAGACAGAAAATTGATGTTAGGGCCTCTAGAAAGCCCGAGAATTTCCTAGAACTGTTCCGGAATGACCAGTCCCCTTTCTGTTTTAGTCTTACCTGAGTCTTCGGGAAGATTCTAGAACCTTCTAGTTCTTGGAGCTAGCCCTATAAAACCCGGCCGAACCCTCAGTCGGGATCTTTTCTATCTAGTTTCTAGCCGATCTTTGTATTGTCTACTTTCTATGTTATAAACTGTTATTCTTATTGGCTCTCTCGGACCCAACAGATGTTATATGTACTTATTATCCAGATCATTGAATGTCGTTATTGTAAATACAGTTGCTATTAAAACTACATAAAGTGATATTTTTAATCTTCTAAATTCCGTCAATGTAAATTGGACAATCGGATGTGAATATTTCAATTCAGGAACAACGGAATGAGTGACTAAATTCGGATTAAAATTCTAGGTCTTCAAATAAATATAAATCTTGAAAGAACCATTAAAAAGTTTCTTGCACGTTATGGATACTCGCTGGATAACGATCACCCGGCCAGTTTGAGAATTACGTCATCATCTTCATCTTCGCCAGAGGACATGTCCAGAACATCATCAACCCTGAGTGGTTTGTATTCGGCGGAAGAACCTCTAGATCCGTAACCACTTTCTTTCCGAACTCGTATCCTGAAAGAATTTGGAGAAAATTAGATAAAGTTAGGGATTTTAATTTTTACTTGAATTTGATCATGAGCCAAATTCCGATAGCACCTCCGATCAAGGCGATAACGAACAGGAATCGAAGGAAGGCATAGTTGTCGGAATCTAGGTCCTCGAGATGACTGATAGGTGATTTTTTGACATTTGGCAAGGTGAGGTTGTTCGGGGGATGTGTGTGAGGAAAGATGCCCGTGCTCGTTGAAGGTGGCAATTCAGTTGAAGGAGGTAGTCTGGTTGACGAATTCATATTAATTAATTTCCATATAAAAAAGCATTCAATTAATTTTCATATAAAAGTATTTAACCAATTTCTATATAAAAACGTTTAACATAATAAATTTG
>VOSG01000759.1:0-11274 GCA_009761265.1 Halicephalobus sp. NKZ332 | reverse complement strand
TGGTGTTAAATTCGATGCACAAGTATCAGCCGAGGATCCACGTTGTCCGGCGAGAAAGATCGAACCCGATGCAGAGCTCCAAGGTGGACCTCAGGAAGGAGGACTACAAGACCTTCCTTTTCACCGAGACACAGTTCATGGCCGTCACGGCGTATCAGAATCAGCTGATTACGAAGTTGAAAATCGAGAAAAATCCCTTCGCGAAAGGCTTCAGAGATCCCAGCGGAAGAAGTTCGGAAATGGATCTGTAAGTCAATTTCTGGATTTTCTTCGAAAGTGAAAATATTTTCGAAAAAATTCAAAATATTTTGTGATACTTGGGAAAAATCCGAGATTCGATATTCCTGATCTCGATTAAGAAAATAGAAATTCATGTCGAGACGGTTTCGCAAAGATTGTTTTTTGGTTTCTATATGATTACGGGGATTCGTTTCAGAGAAAGACAACTCGAACGACTGCCCAGATTTCCCTTTAACTCGATCCCGAACCCCGCCGCCGCGGCAGCAGCCTTCATGTTGGGCCAGTTTCCTCTGTCCGGATTTCCCCTACCTCCAGGACCTCCGAGCCGGCCTCCAGCAGAATGGCTGTTCGCGAATCTCGCTGCCGCTGCAGTCTTCAACAACCCGATGAACCCAGGTCCTATTTTCCCGAAATTCCCTTTCCTTCCCAATCCACCATCAAAATCCCCAAACTCGTCATCGAGTACCCAAAACGACGAACCCACAGAAGTCGACGTCATCAACGACATCAACGACGAAAACCCGACAGACTAACTCTTCGTTCCGAGACCGTGCATTCCATTTTACCTGAGCTGCAAAATAAAACTAGTCCATATTAGCGAACTACAGCAAGAAATCTGTTTGATATCCCACAATTGCGGGGGATTTTTGCAAAAATCAGAAGCAATCTCAAAAAACAATGGGGAATTGAGATTCTAAACAAAGTAGAATAGGACCAGAAAACGACAGTCTCCTTTAAAGTTACCAAATAACCCTGCTCTCGTGGCAAGAGAGACACAATACTTGCATTCCATTTTCTCAAACTTATTTGCAACTATTTTGTTCTCCATTCTTAAGTTATACTTTGACCCAAGGAGGAGGTCTCATAAATCCTCGCATCATGATAAGATCCAGCAAAGATCGCATGCACGAAAAGTATCTTCTCGGAATCTGATACAATCATGATATTCAACGACAGGAGTAGTATAGCATAGCTATTTCCAGCACACCTTCTTCTTCATTCGGTGGGGGAAGGGGGCATAGAGTATTTATGCGATCCGGTCAGTATATATATTTAGCAGAATATAATTATCTATACAACCTCTGATCGCTTTGAATCCAGTACACTCATTAATCTATTCCTATAATTCCTTAGAACACCCGCTAGTTATTTCATAATTTTTTCTTGATTATAAAATGACAGAAAAAATGTTTATTAAAAAGTTAAATCCATTAACAGACTACGACATTACAAATATAGTAAATGAATTAAAGATAAAGAATTTTAGGGGAATATTCATGAGAGATACTCCTCCAAGCAAAATTAATTATAAAGAAGGTGGTCTTAAATTTAGATATAAGTAAAAATAATGGTATTCGTTGGGGTCTGTTACTATAAGAAGAAAGATGTATACTGTTATTTTAATTCTTTTGAATTGGATCCTTTATTAGAATTACAAAAATATGAGTGCTGGAGCTATAGAATTATTAACTTCAAATCCAAAAATCGAATGCACATCATTTTGATTATTATTGTTTACTTATTTTAGACTTATTGGAGAAATATGATTTTGAAGAAATTGCATTAGATTTGGTAATGACTATGAGCTAGTATATCAATATTATTCTCTAAAATATATTTTTTAAATTCATCTTTATTATCTTCGCCCAAAGCAGTCGAGTATTTCCCAAAATCCAGACTCCATTCCAAATGGTTTGCACAATGTGTTGTGAACAGCTTCGTTCTCCTTTGAATGTTTGCAGAATTGATCTTTTCGTTTTCTTTCCGTTTTGCGCCTTCGAAGTACGTTGTCGAGCTTAATCTCCGATATTTTTAACAGAAGAAATGTGATAACGAAATATTCGACTAAGATGTGACGAAATCAGTCTTTCGTTATTTCATGATTTTTAAACTTTTTTAGATAAGAATGATCAAAGTGGTATGTTAAGAGAGATAACATTTTTTCTTCCTCGAAATCTGAATTGAAAATTACTTTTAAAAATTATCCATATTTCAAAATCATGTTTTTTAAAATAAAACTCAATTTACTGTTATTTATCTTTATTTCTATCTATTACAAGTTCATTGTATCGACCTAGCCACAAAATATCATATATGATCCTTATAAATACGAAAAAGGATGACTAGGGACGTATTTTGTAAGGATCAGCCCGGGATGTTTATCGGAATAACCATGAAACCCAGAGAGAAAAAACACAAAAGGGGGAGAAGAAAGGGGAGTGAGAAAAACGGGAAAAAGAAGAAGAGAGAAGGAAGGAGGAAAAGCGATTTCAGAAAGTTGCTTATATCCGTCACGAAGGGTATGTAGTCCAGTAACCCTTTCGATCTGCCATTCAGAAGCAGATCAAACCAACTTCGATTCCGATCTTGATGAGCTTGGTACTGACAGGACATACCGTATAAGATTATGGCCACAGCTCCGAATATGAAGATTTTCTGCCATGGCAAGTCGCGATTTTCGTTGGGATCCCGAAGTACTGGCATTTTCTGGAAGTGGGAAAAATTATGCCACAGTATTATAGTATATATAAAGGATGGAAATATGTGTCTCGGAATTTTCGAAAAATTTCTCGTCACGAAAATCTGATTCAAACGTTTTTTTAGATTTATACAAGAATCCACCGAAGATGGATTCCTTATTATTACCAAGGTCAGTTAAGTAATTGCGGAAATTGTGGATTTTTACCGTCCGGGAGAGAGTTAGATCTTTTTTAAAATACGATTGAAGAGCAGAAAAGGTAATCATAAATTTAATATCTTATATTGATGGGGCATTTGCGCACGTCGCTTAGATGAGGAAGGTTTGTCAATGATCTATCGACTGACGAGTTGAATCATCTTTTATACTTACGAAAACCATACGTGGCATAAGAAAATGATGAGTAATCGTAAATGTGATTTCGTAACCTCAACGAGAGCAATGGATAAATTTTTTGATAAAAGTTATGCAATAATAGCAATAGAACTGAGCCATTGGCGCCTACTTGAAAATTTTAGAACAGTGGTGTTTTGTAGTCATCGGTTCTAATATTGGTTATTGCTCACTTTGAGCCTTTTCGAAGTTAATGTGAAAAATTGGGATTATAAAAGATAATGAATTTGTTTAGGCCAGGAGAAAATGTTACATAAAAAGTAGGATATTTTTGGGAATTTAGTATTGTATAAGGTGGAGGGGATATACGAGGATATTAAGAGTGTTGTTTGCGAAGATGCTATACAGAGAACTCTAGAGAAATGACAATCCGAAAGCAGAACGAGAATTAAGAATGGAGGAGAGAGAAGTAACAAGACGCTTTTTATCGATAAGGTCTGAGAGTTATCGAGTGATTGCACAATAGAAAGAAAAGACTGCGAAAGCAAGAATTTCGACATGTCATACAATGCTTCACGGAATAAAGATAGAAATTTTAAAAAGAGTAAGATATATATGAATTACAAAATAACATGAAATTATGGTACTTGTGGATTACACGCACATAGGGGTACAGCATAGCTAATAGGATCACTAGAACCACTCGGACTCTCGGGTATTTTCCCCTTTTGTGCCCGGAGATATGCTCCTCAAGCATGGAGCGCGAGCCTCAGATCGTACCTACAACAATAGTCATGACGTTTGTTGAGTCCTCGAATAACAACAGGAAGAATTTATAGCAACGAAAGGTTAGTAGAATTACTAATCTAAGAAATAACTAACTCTAACACTACCGGGCTGGGGTATTTATACCCGCCAGCCCGGTCTCTAGAAACGTCTACCGTTCTACCTATTTTTCGCCCTGAGATCCTAAATGGTCATTCAGGCCTCAGCAACGTTCAACGGAGCAAATGCACGTCTGTTGAAATATGCGCTATCACCACTAGTATTAGCTATTTTGATACGCTTGCCTCTCTCATTACGCTCTCCCGTTCATTATCATCCTCTACTAATCTGAGTTCAATGCGAGTCTTTATAAAATTTATTAAATAATTTCATTTAATTTCCGTGAATCATCATAATTTTCAGCATCTTTTATGGTTTAAAAGAATTCTCATATGAAATAATTCTTGATTAGTTGGACTAACACTATGTAGTCGTCCAACGACATTAAAATGAGATTGCCTTTTTTTCCCACCTATAGATTCTGTTGGGATTTATAGTTGTTTCTTTCCAAACATATTTTTCAGGGATTTGATAATAAGAAATCTTTCATAATTTCTATCGCGATCTTCTGTATCTAAATTTATTAACACTCCGAAGGTCGGTTGTAACAAATGCAGCGTTTGATAGAACTTTCAACGCTGATCCTAAAAATATTTAACACTATGGGTTGAAAATCAAGTTTAATATATGAAAAATTAATTCGAAAATGATTTTGTGGTAAGTTCCAAAGAGATTCCATATTTGAATGTGTTCTGACTTTACTATTATAACCTTTTATTCTTGCTCCCAACCCCCCAACAACAATGTCATTTAATAGAACACAAAAACGGGCGTAGAGCCCGCTCTACTCGTCCTCCTGGTCTCGAGGCGTTCGCCCCGAGACCAGGTCACAACAGAATGGATAAGAAGTCTAGGAAGTAGAGCTTTGCTTATTCGAACAAGCAAGTTTTGGGCTATCGACTGGTGTGTAAATCATAAACTCTCGTCAACTTTGAGCTGAAATACAAGTTTTACTAATACTCCAATATAGTCTGTATCTTGCAAGTTAAGAAATTGTACTTCGTACATTTTGTACAGGACTATCATCTACATTATTCCATATTGTAGAAAAGGGTAAAGAGGGATTGATGGATATCCACAGCGGAGACTGATGACAGTCTCCTACGGGGTTCTACTTCCCCAGCGTGAAGATTATAGGGTTCTACTGTCGATAACACATACTTATTAGAGTTTATTAGAAACGCAAGTATCTAGGATATAGAGGGGAGAGCAAGACTCTCTTAGGACAGTTGATCGGGTGTTCCGAGACGTCGGCCACTGGGCGGGGTCTATCTTTTGAATGTACTTTGATCAGCCGAGTTAAAGCCCGACTTTCATGCCGACAATATTATCAAATCCTCTTGACATCCGCTTTTGAAAAAAAATTCTTTCTTTAGTTTGCGACCTTGCGTGACAACAGCTATTGAGGCTTTCAAAACGAGAAGATCATTGCCAATTTTTCTCTCGAAGTCATGTTCCCACGAACTTTTTATTAATATATTTCAATAAACAATAATAGGCAAACAAATTACAGTGAAAGATTAATAGCAAACAAGAATTTAAATACTGAACAACAAAATACCGAACGCTGAGATTTTCTCTCGCACTCGATTCCAAAATAAGATTAATTTAAAGGCTAAATTCCGTTCTTTTTCGTTTTTGAGCTCCTTCCAGATGTTTTCAACAGGATTCGCGATAGCTAGGATGATACATGTACAGTTATTGCGTTTCTGTGTTGTTTGGTCGCTCTACTGAGATGTTTGAGGGAGGAATCACATCTCTGCATACAATGTATCCGCTCTTTGTTCTGAAGAATTCTATGTCCTTCGGAGGCGTTATTATTAGGAGTGTGTTCCTCTTCCTCGTTTTTGTTGGAAGATGTGGATGGAAGTGAATGTATATTCTGGACTGTCTGTTCAATCCTTCCTTCATTATACTATCAACGGCCTCTTTGCTTGTTAGGTGGTACAGGACACTCGGAGGATCTGTCTTCTCCCCGATGTTCTTTATTGAAACGCTGTGTCCATTTGTTGCTCTCACCTTGTCTCCCACTATCTCAAATCTGCCCTTCTGGTCCTTGTCTACGATATCCTGCAGCTTCACCATTGTAAGTCTGCCATTAAACTTCTGCAGAACCTTATCAATACTTACAAATCCATCGTCATCCATGAATTCCACCATACTGTTATCATGCCTCAACAGCTTTGACAGCTGTACCGAAAGCAGCGACATGGAAGCTCTTCCTCCTTTTACCCTGTGGCACGTATCTATAAAAAGAAAAAATGAAAAAGAAACTATCTATATTACACGTAACATGACGGAAATAAAGGTTTAGGAGGTACATGGAATAAACTATTGACATCTGTTAATAGACTGTTAAAATACTATAGAATTAAAGAGGATTGAATGATTTAGACATTGTTTTGTCATAGAAATTACATCAATGATGAAATCATACAGAATTAGTAATTACGGAAACGAATCAATATATGAAGACAAGTTAATGGAAACATATAAGTGGGAATAAATCGAAGAAATCTGAATAGTGGATCTGTGAAGAATGGGGAGCGTCATCGTAAGGCCTAATCTTTCAATGATTTATATTTTGATAATAACAATAGAGAACATGGAGAGGATATAAAAATAAAGGAAATATAAACACAGAATAAAAGAGATAAGGTGTAGGAATAATAGCAAAAAAGAAAAATAATAAACAAAAAAACCCAGGGTACATGTCAACTATCACGCCTTGTACAGCAAAAACTGTTTCGAAATTCTTACTCCGAGAAAATAATCAATCACGCACAATGGGCTCACATACAAAAGAACAGGCTATTCCGTACTAAAGTACATTGAGATAACACCGCAGAGAGAGCAAGCGCTCAGAACACGAAGCACGTTACGAAATATTTGTTCCACTCGAAATACGTCTTGCAAACCCGAGTGACATGGCTGGCGTGAGGGGAGAGAACGCCAATCGCTGAAATCCCCTTACTTTTATATAAAATTGATGTGGTTTTTTTGAAAAAATCAATTCATTGACGAAAATTAGGAAATAATTAAACTAAAAACAGAATTTAGTTGTAAGAAATAAATTACATAATTACACTGAAATCCTAATTTTAATTTCCAACTTCGGATTCATGTAGGGAATCTGTAGAAATTTAGAACGTAGTACCTCATCCTCCGTACTCTCTGGATTTAGCACCAACGGACTATGATTTATTTCGTTTCCTGTCCGTTCATTTAGAGGGAAAAGTTCGATGACCTTCGAAATGAGCTCCAAAATTTCTTCGATCAGAAACCGCGAGGATTCTACAAACACGGAATATTCTCTTTACGTGAATGTTATCAGAGAGTTGTAGATCCTAACGGTAATTATATTTATTTTTTAAAATTAAAAATAAAAGAAAAAATTTTTTTTCTTAGTTTTAAAAAGCTTTTTGGCCAACCTAACATTATATTAAAATATTAAATACAATTTCTTTAAAATCATATTTGTTCAGTGATTTTAGAAAAAGTAAACAATAATAACGACAGTGATATGTATTAAAGTTTTGAATTAAAAAAATTGATAATTCAATTTGTGAATTTAAATATTAGGTTGAAGGGTTAAAATTTGGCAATTTTTTAAGCAAAATTCAGGATGTTTTCAGGAACTTCTGAGAACTGATCTTTTTAGTATATAAAGGTGGAGGTTAGCTGAACAAATTAAGCTTGTAACATTTGCAATTACTGTTACTCTTATCGAAATATTGGCCTTGAACCTTCGGGAGGTACGACTGCTTCTACTTCACGAATACCGTCTGAACCGGAGAGCCAAAGAATCCTGCGAGAATATCAATCAGTCGATGGATAAAGATACGCTGTCCTACTATACTGCAATACTTTTGTTTCAAAAGTTCAATTCTGGTGATTATGGCCTCGATAACAAAAATTGTCCAATTGCCGAATCCAAGACCGATAATGCTTGCTTTCTGGTCCGAATTGAAGAGGATCCGTGTTTCACCTCATTTCAGCTAGGAGAGGAATTTTAGCATTTATCAGACTAAAGGAAAGTAAATTACCAAAGTCCAAAGCTTCAGCTTAATATTTTTGAGTGACGAATTCGATAGAAGAGCCGTTCGGATGTTCTTTCTACACTTGTTTTTGTTATTGCGAGGAAAAAGGGCGGTCCACTGCCCTGATATAAATAAACAATTTTGAAACTTCCGAACGTAAATAAGTTTTCCTTATCGTCGGATATTTTTTAAGCTTGCGTTTTTCACGTTTTCCTCTCATTTTACAAGGTTCTGCAAAATTACGAGGCGTTTTTCTCCAAAATTTTCATTTGGTCCCCATTGCGAATAATCACAGATTAATCTGAAGACGGATTCTTGAGAAGCTGGCCAGAAAAAAGGATAAAGATCACTCTAGCGAGCTGCTGCAAAGAAAGTAAACGCTTTAATATTTCGTGTTATTTTATCGTATTTCGTTGTTTGGTTTAATTACCCAAGTTTGAGGTTAATGATAAAAGATTGAGAGAAAAGACTTCTAAAACCCGAGAGCTGTTCTCCTTAGGCAGAATCAAAAAAGAGTGCGCACAAAGAATAATGAAAGAAATGTTTGGAGCAAAAACGCCTCCTAACTCTGCAGGATCTTTAAATTTCGTTTAACTTTTAACTTACGAATTAAGATTTATTCAATTGCAACAAAAATTTTAGAGGAAAAACCCAAAATTGCGAGAATGTCCGGACAAGAAGCATGTTGTGGCGGTACCAGCGGCAAACACGGAGTCGGCTATGCCTCTCCAAAAGAGGCTATGAGCGGACCGCGCGAAAAAGTCCTATTTTTGATGTGTCCCAATTACGATATTCCTTTACCTGATCTGACTATGAAAATGCCAGTAACAATGCAACCGAAAAAGGCGGATGCCGTCTTCAGTGTTGATGTTGATCCAGACAGCCCAACTTATTGTCAGGTAACCAATGTTTTTGGTGTTTTTTTCCTTGGATAAGCGACGATTTTTCTAGTTCATAGGCAAAGTCGATATGCCGAAAATGGGCGACGAAATCCATCATAGCGGATGGAACACGTGTGCTGGATGCAACGGAATGCCTGGAATGTGTCGTCGTTACCTGATTTGTCCAACTCTGATCACGTCCCGAATTTATGTCATCGATACGGCCGATCCGAAGGATCTCAAACTCCATCATGTAAGTGGTTCCGGAATTAACTCCGACTCTGGCCAAAAGAGGCTCGGGATCGGAATTGTGGAAAACCTGTCTTATACCGAAAAAAATCTCCAAACATTCGACAATAAATTAGCTAACTTCCTAATAAATTTCAGATTGTTCACCGCAAAGAAATCGAACCCTTGAATGCTACTTTCTTGCACACTGCCCACTGTTTGCCCGATGGGCACATTATGATTTCATCGTTGGGCGATAACAGTGGCGATAATTTAGGTTGGTTTTAAGTGTACAAACCCGGAAAATACTCCCAATTTTCTCAATAATTTCAATAAAATTCAGGTCAATTCATTCTGTTGGACAAGGATTTCAATGTCGTCGGGAAATGGAATCCGGAGCAAACGAATACCAAGTTTGGCTATGCGTTCTGGTATCAACCCCGCTTGAACGTCATGATCAGCACTGGCTGGGCAAGTCCAAACGCCGTTAAACACGGATTCAAGCCAAAACATGTAGAAGAAGGTACGATATAGTGTTGTACCGAAAAATTCAAAATTAACTACCTTGACAAAGAAAAACACGGAAAACTTTCAGGACTCTATGGAAACACCGTCTACATTTGGGACTTTCGTGCGCGCCAAATTACCCAAACTTTTGATCTGGAAGGTGAAGAGGGATTGATGCCGTTCGAAATCCGTTTCCTCCACGAACCAACCTCGCCACATGCCTTCTTTGCTACTGCACACGGATCTGCAATCTACCACATATACAAGAAAGAGGGAGATTTGTTATGGAAGGTAAGTTTTTTATGAGACTAGTTTCGGGATTTTGAGTAAAGGTATAAATTACGCCCGTCCAAAAAATTGCAGTGCGAAATGGTTGAGTCGATCCCAAAACGCAAGGTCAAGGGTTGGAGCTTACCAGAGATGCCTGGACTTTTGACCGACAACATTATCTCCATGGACGACAAATATCTATACGTGTCGTTGTGGCTCCACGGTGAAGTTCGTCAATACGACATCTCAGATCCGTCCGCCCCAAAATTGGTTGGAAAGGTATGCTGAACTTAGGGGTATAGGCTGAATGTAGCGGGTTTCAAAAAGTTTGAATTAAAACTAAATTCTAGGTTATTGTCGGCGGTTTGTTACATAAACAGAGCAAGGTGGAAGTTGAGGATGAGGGTTTTGTAAGTTTTATATTCGTGGAATTACTAGATCTCTGCTTGAAATTTACTTAACATGTGAAAAAATCCCGTGTTTAGGTCGGATACGATCAAACCGTTGTCAAAGGTAAAACCATTCATGGTGGACCTCATGCGCTGCAGTTGAGTTTGGACGGCAAACGTCTCTACACTACCACCTCAATCAACACACCTTGGGACGAGCAATTTTATCCGCACATGGTCAAGTAAGTTGGGCTTTTTAAATTTTTATAGCCGAAATTATAATTACCTTTTTAGGGAAGGCGCCGCTGTGCTACGTATCAATGTGGATACCGAAAAAGGTATGAAGCATTTACAGAATATAAGATTGAGTGTTGTAAAACTGTGAAACAGGAAGAGAATTTTCGATAACCGTATGATTTTAGGAGGATTGTGGTTGGACAAAGAATTCCTTATCGATTTGGGAAACACACCAAGTGGTAAATACGGTGTCCATCACATCCGTTATCCAGGCGGCGATTGTACCAGCGATATTTGGACTTAAATGGCTGCAAGCACTTTTTCCAGAGAATATTAAATATTTGTTGTGTTTGAATATTTAGTTGTGATGTCCGAATCGGATTGGTAAATCATTCCAATGGAGTAAATAATTATTAAACACTGTCTCAAAATCAATTTCAGCAATTTTTGAATTAGTAGTAGGAAACGATCTGGAAATATTGAGTTGATCAAAAAGTTTGCGGAATACTCAACAGTTGAATTGTTGGATATTAGTTGTGAAGTGAAAATTATCATTTATTAATTAAGAAATTTTTTATAATTATTTCCTTAAAATAACGTATATGGGATAGTTTCTCATGGTTGTTAACGAATTCTCCCATTTCAACGAAATAATCATCTGTGTGAAAATAGAATTATCACGCGAACAGGGCACACCTTGGGAAAGTGATAGGTAGCTGCTCGAATCAATGTAACATGTCTTATCAGCTTGTCAATATTGTCATTTACAGCTTCCTAATTGATCT
>VOSG01000758.1:0-11358 GCA_009761265.1 Halicephalobus sp. NKZ332 | reverse complement strand
CCCCTCATGATGCTTGCTGGTCAACACGAAGTACCTGGCTCCAGAAGCCTTCACAATCGAGGCGAACTTCTCCGGATCAAAGTCCTCTGCTGTGAACTCCGTGGCGAGATCTGCGTAAGTTTTTCCGTGGAAGTGCTTTTCCATATATTGAGTAACGTCTGCATCTTTTTGCCCTTTCCAGTACCACCAAATCCATTCTGATCTGTGAGCAGGGACGGAGTAGAGGCCCCAGTGACAGAAGATGCCAAATTTGGAATCATCGTACCAGGAGGGCAGAGGACGGGAATCAATCGATGGCCATGTTGGCTGAAGAGGATAATGTCATATTGATTCATACAGTGTTTTGTATTAGTATAATCCTACCTGGTATTGACCATTGACGGTTATTGAAAAAAGTAATACAAGGAACCAAACAAATTCCATGAGAAAAATCTTTTTTCTATAGTGAAGACAAACAATTTGTTTATAGTGAAGAAAAACTATTTTCCGATGGAAAGGGGTCTCCGATGGCCACTCGGTTGCGATCTTCGGCTTTGAATAATTGATAAGATAAATGACTTGCTACTGAAATATGTTATCTAGAGACTTAACGACACTAGTTAATACAAACAATCGGAAAAATCAGTTTTTTTACTTCTTTAAATTAAGTTTAATCTTATAGAAAAAATAAACTTTACACTGTTGTTATTGCACTTTAAAGAAAAAATTCCTATATCATTTCGTTTCAGAGAAATTATTTCAGATTATCATTGCGGAGAACAATAAAAAAGGAAATAATGAAAAGCAAACTTCAAAAGTGTTAAATCGCAGTTGAGGGACAGTGCAGAAGTAGAATCAATATATAAATATATAAGTTTTATATATTAACGGTAGCGAAAATAGGACAAGAGACAATAATAATAATGGACAATGGGAAAACGTAGGTCCGGCTTAAATACCCTTCTAATTGGACCCTAGAAGTTTCCAGGACTGTTAGGATCTGTACGCAGAAATTCAAATAGTAATTTCCTCACAATTACTTGCTCTTCAGGTATTTTCTTGCAATAGGGAAAAGAATCTTCCCCAGTGCTATCCAACAAAAAGATTTCCGCCTGATAAGGTTCACACTTAAAAGTTTTATTTATGCCATCTTTTTTTTAAACATTTTTATGAGGTCAAAGAAAGCTAAAATTGCTGATTATTTTCCTGGAGAAGTTTTCGACTTGGAACCATAGAGAACGGATTAAGTCTAACTTGTTTGTAGGTATAATTCTTTAAATGGATATTAATCTTAATTAATTGATCCAAAAATGTAGTATAGAACTATACATAAAAAGTATAGTATTTGGTTGTTGCTCTGAAGTCTTTTAATAAGGCGAATAAAGATCAGTCTTGACTAGAACTTTCTGAGTATAGTAACAATAATTAGATTTTTTTGAGTAGAGTAACAAATCGAATGTCTCTGAGAAAAAATAAAAGATCACTTCCAGAAGGTCGTGGTTTGTAGTACATATGTTCTTTATCTCGGATTATACTGCTGTTGACTCTTATCTCTATTTTCTGGTTAATCTTAGTCATGATGTCTGGAAGATCACGTTGAAGAACATAAAAGTTTGATGAAATATACTTCTTAATGTAAATTTCTAGATTAACCTTGGTGTCGTTGACGTTCAATAAGCTATACTTAAAACACGGAAAACTTGTATTTACACAATACTTCTTAATAATATTAAGAATATCGGTGCTTTACAAATCACAATTAAAGACATGTAATATCGAACGGATATATTTTTATATAGAAGAGTGAATCATAATTACTCATATACTTTTTATTTAATTTTTTCCTGCAGTTAAAATGACTCAAATTTAAAATATTCCTCGCCCCAAAAAACACCTGATATTTTTCTTATGACTTTACTATACGATTAATTTTTTATTTTTGAATCAGACATTTGACCATCAGGACCCTCGGTGTTGATGCTTCTGGAAACTGATAACCTCCCCTCCCCCGCTCTCTATAATCCTCTGTACTTTCTTAATATAGTTGAAAATAGCCCCGAGTCCCGAGTAAAGATAAGGAAATTGCTCCAAGACCTATATAAACTGACCGCAAACCACACGGAAAGGGCTCCAATGTATCGATGAAACATTGAACATGATATAGTGGTACGTTGTACTAGTATGTCATTACATGAGAACTAATGCATCGATACATTATATGAGCATATCAATGCATACAAATAATGCATTGGTATGTTACACTAATGTATCAGTGCATGAGAAGTAATGCATCATTTTAGTGTATCGATGCATGAGGAACTTTGTATTGATACGTGGAGAATAATTTATTGATGCATCATAGTGGCCTACCGATGCATGAAAAGTAATGCATTGACATATTGTTCCTTATGCATCGATACATTAATACAATGTACCTCAGTGCATTGGAGCCATTTCAGTATATTGATACATCGTATACTATGTATCAGTCTGTGTGTGTGGTCGAAATTCGATTTTTCGTGTTGGGTGCGGTGGCCAGTGGTCACTTTGAGAAACTTTCCGTTGTTCGCTTTCGATGGAGGAAGGTTGGAGGTGGCAACAGCTGTTCCGATATGACTATGACAAAATGTCAAAAATGTTAGAACTACGAACTAATGTCTCATTTTCGTCTAGGAGTTAAAAGAGCTTTTATTTTTTAAATATCTTAATTATGTGAGATTGTTAAGTCCAAGTTTCTTGATCTAATTTTTCTTTCTGATGAGAGTAGTCTTTCAAGGAAAATTTTTTAAAAACTTTCTGAGGGCGTAAGTTTCAAATTTACTTTCTAAGAGTAAACAATCACATTTTTCGGCTTTGGTCTTAATCTGTTATATTTTTATTTTTTAAAAACTAATCTATTCTTCCGACTTGATTGTCTTTTAAAAGGCATTTTTTGTGTTCATTTTAAAAGTAAGTACAAAATGACTTTTGAATTCGAACTGATATCTTGATCAAGTCATTTTTGAATTTGATCTATTTAAAGTTTTTCCGTCCGGCTCTAAAAAACAAAAGCTTTTAACGCCGTAACGTGTTTCAATTTACGATTTGAGAAACAATGAAAACGGCTAAACCGTAAAGTGAAGTGTTACTTTGAGAGTCTGGAATCAAGTGGGAAAACCTGTCGAAAAAAACAATGACGACTTACATTATCCACTAACTTGAAATCCAAATCTTCAATGAAATAATCTATTTGTATTCTTAAAAGCATTGTTTTTACTTTAAAATTAAAGATATATTTCTTAGTAAAATTTTAAAATTGAATAATTCTCCTATTGTGAAAATCGTCTATTTCAGCAGCTGCAATTTCCCCTTTTGTCTATTCCGGGATTTTTCTCAAAGAGATTGGCCGTGTCTTGTCCTGATATTATTTCCGAAAAAGAAGCTTCTTAGAAAACTTCTTTCACAATTTTCAGAATCTCCTGATTGGTTCCGAAGATTTATTGAAATATCAATATACAAAACTACATTTTTCCGGTTAGAAAATTTGGAAATTCGTTCCAATGTCATCTTTTAGTATTCAAAGAGATTTTTATTTTTGTAATATAACTAAATTGTACTGCAAAGAATCATTAAATTCCAAGAATTTTCGAAATCCACTAGATATTTTCAGAACCTTAGAGGACTTTAAAACATCTGACCTTAGTTTCCGGTGTTGGGTGGGAAGTTTTAAAAGTTCATTTCGAGATATATTTTTCGGAATTTTGTGGCAAATATTCCTACCTTCCATAGTAATACGACTTCAAGGAAGGACATCCGTTTCCGTCCAGTCGTTCCAAAAAAGATGGTTTTGTAAAGTTTTGATTTGAACTAGGGATTTTTAACGGATCAGGAAAAAACAAAGTTGTATTTCGAAAAATCTTTTCATTGATCAAGAAAATATTTATACTTTTGAAATTCTTGAGTAGATGATGAATTTAAACTAAGAATTGAAATTTTTAACCTTTAAGTATAAATGTCGCGAAGGAATGAACTTTTCTGTCTCTGGGATAATCGAACTTTAGTTTCGACTGTTCGGATCCACAGCTGTTAAAGTTATTCATCTAATTTAATACTGTTTAATGGAATTATGTAGCTTTTTTGGGAAATTTTCCTGGTTACTTCTTAAAGTTTATTAACCATTTTTGAAAATTTGAAGAAATATATAAACAGCAACTTGCACAATCTCTAGTCTCAACGGGAAGAGTTACAAGAATTCGCGTCGAGAAATTTCGTCGGAAATTTATTTTTATTTTTTATGAAAGTGCAATTCCAAATAACTTTTGAACTTACTTTAGTCCATGTGACCCTAGTACACAACTAGAATACAAAATATTTTTACTGGATCTCCTCATTTTTATTTATCTTCTACTTTTCTCAAAATACCAGAATCCTTATTTTCCCAAACAACTTTTTCCACCTGATTTTTCCCATCACGTCGTTTCACTTTTGACCAATCTTTTTCGAGGATATAATTCGAGAAAAGTCAACAAAGAACTTTCGAAAATAGTCTAAATTTAAAAATAAAATTTTTCCGATAATATATTAAATTGCAAAATCAATTTTTGAAGGAAATATTGCGAATCAAAAAATAAGCTTTTTTGAAATATTTAAATTAACAGTTGGCCTTTTTGAGGTATTTTATGTTTGAGAACTAATTTCCCGGGATTATAATAAATTGAAAAGTATTTTTTAGATTTTTCAATTCCGAAGTCATCTGATGCCGCCTCGATTGCCCAGCTGCTAATCAAAGAAAAATTTGAATTTATTGTTCCTATAAAAATCCATCAAATCCCAGTGGAAGATGTCCTTCAAACTGTTTGTTTTCTACTTGATGATGATCTCATTTTGTTCAAGTCAGGAAAGCACTAAAGACCTGGACAATGATCTCAGGGTGAGCAATTTCATTCAATGTTCTCAAAAAACACGTTTTTAAATCAATTTTTCCAAAACATCAAAAACAATATTCTTTATTTCAGCTAAAGTCGACGAAATCCGAAAAGCCATCAATTCTGAAAGCAGATTCAGGAGACAACGACGAAATGTACGGTAGTAGTACCTTGTTGAATTTAATTGGAGGAAAAAAGCGAATTTATTGTTTTAAAACGGATAATGGAGAACTCGGGGAATTAAGAATTCGGAGCAGAAGAAAACGATACGCCATCGAAGGTCAGTCCATACTAATTAATGACTGTTATTTAAAAACTAAAGTCTACAAAAGTTCGCTTTTTTTAAATTCCCATTTTTCCAGGATCCTATTGGGGTATCCGCCAGATCTCTTACAATATCCGACGAGCTTCTCAGGTGCTTCCAGAAAAAGTCGTCAAACGAGTAATCCGTCGGGCCTTCGATGTTTGGGAGACCCAATCTCCTTTGAAGTTCGTCTACAAGCCCAGAGGCAGGACCGACATCGAGATCCTTTTCGCCAAGGGGGCTCACGGAGATGGGGAGCCATTCGACGGAGAAGGACGAATCCTTGCTCATGCATTTTTCCCTCGATACGGTGGCGACGTGCATTTCGACGCTGCCGAACACTGGAGCCCCAACAAGTATGGTAATGGTCTGGATCTCTATGCCGTTGCTGTTCACGAAATCGGACATTCCTTGGGTCTCAAGCATTCTCAGGAGTCAGCGGCTATCATGGCTCCCTTCTATCAAAGTTACACCGGGGATTCTCTGCATCTTCATCAAGACGATGTCCAAGCCTTGAAGAGACTCTATGGCTTTGGAGACTCTCTGGATTCCAATGAGGCCTTGTTCACTGGCTGGCAAAGTCCACCGGATATATGCAACGATTTCAAAATTGACGCCTTGACGAGTCTCAATAATGGTACTGTAATTGCTTTTTCTGGAGAATACTTTTATGAATTTGGAAAACATTTCTTTGATTCCAATTTTCCGAGAAGGATCGACGAAGCCTGGCCGGGAATCGAAGGAGATCTGGATGCTGTCATCACGGATTCCGATGGAGACAGTTATTTTTTCAAGGTTGGTTTAATCTTTTAAAACTATCTTGATTTTAGAATCTTTCAGAGTGATCGATATTGGTTGGTCAATTCCAAGGGAAAAGTGTACTCCGGATACCCTAGAAGAATCGACAGAGGACTCACTGATATGCCTAAGAATATTGATGCGGGTTTTGTTTGGCGATACGACGACAATGCCTATTTTTTCAAAAGTAATATTTCCGTCAAAGTTTACTTCTTTAGTTGAAATTAAATTTTACTTTTAATTCCAGATGATAAGTACTGGAGATATTCCACATCAGGGATGCCCCCAGGGTACCCCAAACCCGTTTCGAGCATCTTTCCCCACCTCAAGAGACCTCCTCACAGGATCGACGCCGCCATGACCCTCCCCAATGGAGACTCCTTCCTCTTCAGTGGGGACCAGTACTACAAGTTGCTGTCGAACAAGTTTATCGCTTCTCCCGGCTACCCTCGACGGGCCTCCCACTTCTGGTTCAGATGTCGGAAGCCAGATAGACCGAAAATGATCGAAAATAAGAGATTTGTGTTCTAGTTAGGAAGTTAATAAAACCTTTTACAATATTTTTCTGGGAATTAACCTACATTTTAAAAATTGAACTGTATTTTTGAAATTGAAAAATTATTAGTTTTTGTTTCAAAAAAGATCTATTCCCAAAAAAAACAAATCCCAAAATAGGAATCGGACCTCCAGACCAGATGTTTGGACAGCTTGGTTTTCCATTGGTCAACGGTCACTCCATCTAGGATTTCGACGATCCCCTGGAAGAGTAAACTCAGTCAAAATTTGTTTTACCCGAGGATGCGGCTGCTGATTCTTTTTCTGGCTTTTGTAAAGTCATCATTTTGTAGGTTCCTTAGTTTAGATAAAATTTGCAAAAATAAAAATAAACTTAAATAAAGTTAAAAAGTTGCAGGCGGATCTATTGGTTCCTCATGTATCTACAGCTTCCAGTGCCCTGTGAACGCCTTCTGCCACGAGAAGGTCTGCCGGATTACGAACTGTCTGATTAACAATGACTGTGCCCAAGGAGAACTCTGTCTCAAGGGAAGGGTCGATGGAATATTGAAATTCGCTTGTTTCCCTATCGATGCTCAGACCGCAGAAAAACGTAAGAGTTTAATCAATGGAAATAAATCGAAGTGGATTTTATGGTGCAAACATCCAATTTAAACTCATAGTTTTTGAATTGATTAAAGATGATATTAATTCCAGTGGACTTTTGTCCTGGAGGAGGAAAACCGATCGTGGGGTACCGAGGTCAGCTGGAGACCTGTGACTCCCAAAAGCAGTGTTCCGGGAGATCCATTTGCAATCCATCTTTCGGAGTCTGTTGTAGCAGTAAGTCATTCTAAGCTATCTATTTTTACATTTAAAACTATCTTTTAAGAATTAAGAATCTGTCCCTGGCCGAAAAGCCCTGTTTTGGAAGGTTTCACCCACAAACCTCTCATGTGTCAGTTCCGGGGTTCCCCCTCGGTACCTTGTCCTCTACCGAGTTACTGCGAACTCCAAAGTGGATTTTGCTGCACCGAACCCGATGTCGAGAAAGAGAACAAACCACCGGAGTCTTCCAGACCTTCTGTGGAAGAATTAAAATCAGTTCTTCCAGAAGTTTTTGTCGGCGACGATTGCAGCACAAAGATAGGATGTTCTGGAGGCGCTGTTTGTGTTTGTTCCCGACCGATGAAAGACTGTAAATGCGAATGTCCCAAAGAAATGGGCTATACTGTAGATCCAGACGGAAAAACTTGCAAAAGAACAAGGAGAAGATTAAAAGAAAAATGTCGATCGGACATGGAATGCCAATCCGCTTTTTCAGAATGTACTTCTGGAGGTTGTCGTTGCAAATCCGGATTCCAGAGGGACGGGAACGGAGGTTGCAAGCCCGTAGCTCATAGGTGTGTGAACCACGCAGAGCCTCTGAAATTCGACAACCAACTCGTTACTTGTGTCGTTGTAAAAACAAACCGGGACGATCATCTTAATCCCGAAAATTCCCTCGGGGAAAATTCCACTGTACAGTATTCTCCTGATTTACTTTCACACTCTCCATCGAAAGACAAAAGATGTCCTTCTCACTATTATTGTGTAGCAGTTTTCGATGTTCCTAAAAAACCTCATTTATACCAAGGATTCTGTTGTCCCCTTCCTCAACCAGATATCCCTGTGTGTCCAGTAGGTAATCCTCACGCCTCATCTTCCGCTCCAGATTACGGTTGCCAAGATTGCCCTCTCGATCATTTCTGTCACAAAGATTCCATTTCCACCCAGAAGGAAATCTGCTGTCCCAAGCCTTGTGTTTCTCCAGACGATGTTTATTTCGATAATCAGTGTTATCCAATTGCGTACCACGGAGATTCTTGTATTGTCCAGCAACAATGCGTTGGGAAATTCCTCCCAAGTTCTCCAGATTCTGTTCACGAGGAGGTTCACGAAATGGAGTGCAAGAACGGTGTCTGCGAGTGCCCGAAGGGGTATCTCATCGACAACGGCGTCTGCAAAAGAGTAGAGTGCACTGTAGGTCTCAAGGGAGAACCTACTGTAAACAGTCTCGGAGGAATCCTGAAATGCAAAAAATCCGCCGACTGCAGTCAAGGGTCCATGTGTGATCCCTTCAGCAAAGTCTGTTGTAAAGGAATAAATAGTAGGTTCTTTCACCAAAAACGATTTTAAAACATTAAATTCCAGAATGCCCATCTGGTTTTGTCGAAACAGGTGAGTTTTGTAAAATGGACAAATGTCGGAACTCCTCCGATATCTGCATCGTTCCCAAAAATTCGAAGTCGAAGATCTGTTGTCGAAGAGAAGAGGATTAATTTTCTGTTGAAAATCGAAATTGTTTGTAAAAAGTTGGAAACTTTTTGAAATCTTTACTATCCTAATATCTCTAATAAACAACTTTAAACTTCTTTGGGAAATTCTTCTTTTTTGATATCGTAATCCACGAAAGCCTTTTCTAACATCCAGAATTTGTTGAAAGCACCGATATCGACGACGTTTTTCAGAATCTGACTCCAGGGCCAGTCTTGGAGATTTCGATCTTGGGTTTCATAAAGTTCCGCTTTCCTGTCGTAGGTCCTTCTGACGATCAAGGAAAAAAGAAGGCAGTTCAAGTAGTCGTATCGATTTTGGTTTATCATTTCTGTCCTGTCCTTCAACGTGAAATCTGAAACAAAAATTTAAACAACCTGCTAAAAGTCTAAGATTACCAGATGAAGTAGAGTGAATCGAGTTCGGTACCGTTCCGAGTTCCAATCTCCATTCTGTTAACCGATCCAGCATCTGTTTTTCTGTCGGATTTGTCGACGCAGCCGCTATCATCGCACCTACCGTAGTCATGAAAGCCATACTTCTCACAGGATATTTCGGGATATCTTCTATGGATTCCGTAAAGACAATCTGGTAATCTTCCGAAACTTGTTTAAAATAGTCTACGACTCTTTTGACTCCTCTGGAAATCAAAGACGGTTTCTTTACTATCGCTTGGGTTGTTGCTGATACAACTGACATTATTTAAACCTAAAAACATTTTCAAGAAATTTAACAATAGTTCAAAAATAAACAACCAGATAAAAACTGGTAAAAGAACAATCTCCTCGAAATTAATATTAATTAATTAGTACTCGAAATAAAGAACAAAGTGAATAATACTTTTTGGAATATTGCTCCAGACTATTGTTTTTTCTTCTTATCGCCACTTCCCCAGTAGATGAAGAATTGAGCAAAAATGATCCCATTCAGTATAGTAGCAATGACGTACAGCAAAAGTACGAGTCTGTCGTCAGTCTCCGTTAATGTCGTGAGAATTCTAGCAAGACATCCACCAAACTGGAGGGCCGCAGTGATAAAAGCGAGTTGTCCAGTTGACTTGTTTTTGAAAGTCGTACGAATTTGGATTCCCTAGAAAATAAAACAGTAAGTAATAAATTTAAAAGTTAAAGAAATTAACGACTCACCTTTGAAACAATTATGAACGGAATACTCGCGGCTTGGACGGCGTAGATCACTTGGAAGGGAATGTAGTGGTAGAAAATAGCACAACCAAGAGCCCAGAAAGCCGCCAAAAAGGCAAAAGTGTAAGAAGAGTGATCAGAGTAATAAATTATTTGCATGATGATGATGGCCATCTGGATAGCGACGAAAAGCGAATCTCCATATTGACTGAAGACAAACTTCTTTTCGTAGGAATAGGCCACGGTTCCAAGAGCAGGGATCAACCCCAACAGCATGGCAAGGAACGAAATCCCCTCCGCAGATTGGGCTTTGGCAATCTTAGCGATTTGAGGGACGAAGAGGAGGATGGATCCAGCAGTGATCGCCAGGCCGAGGGCTCGAGAAGCCACGAGAGGGACACATTCTTCTGAAAACAAACTTTTATATATAAAGTCAAGATGAAAATTAATTCTTTTTATATGAAATCTTTTTAAAACACTTCCATACATAAAAGTTAAATAAAAATGAATCCTTTTATACAAAATTTAAACAAAAGTGATTGACAGAAGTATGAAATAGCGGAGTAATAATATAACGAAAATTAATACACAACAACTCACTGTGGAAAATGTTGAAGTTGAGCACCAACTCTTCGAAACAGTTCTTCGGGAAAACAAAATGCAAAGTATCGAGGAAATATGTCTTCACAATATCCGTCATTTTTGAACCTTCAGAGATTCTTTTCCAATGGGAGAAAAGAAAGAAATAAGCAGAAATCAATAAGGACAAAGGACGGGGAAAGAATAGAGACTAATTTCCATAATATAATCCACTACAACTCAAAACGTCGTTTCTTAGGTCGCAGTTTGCGCGCGACATGGTTGTGTGTTGTTAGTAAAAGATCAACTGAAATATGCATACAAATTCATAGAATTTAATTTTTCTTCAATTGCAATTTGTGTGTAACGGTACTAGACGTTATCAGTTAAAAAATCTTCCAAATTGTGGATATAAAATTATGAAATATAGTTCTATTCTATTGCAGTTTCCATACAATATGATCGTGTAGTGACAAACTTTTCTCCAAAACAATATGATTACAAAGTTAAATTTTTCAAATTGTAGTCTCAACATAAGGAAGAAACCTGATGTTAGTCTATGATAAAGTATTATTAATTACTTCCTGGTACACTCAAAACTATACAATTTCAATACTCAGACTTTTCACATGCAAAACAATTTGAGTATTGAAATTTTATAGTCCCATTTATATTTCAAAATATCAAGCATTAAAACTACGTTCAGTTACCAGTAGATAGACTTTTCACATGCAAAACAATTTATCTACTGGTAACTGAACGTAGTTTTAATGCTTGATATTTTGAAATATAAATGGGACTATAAAATTTCACTTTTCAAACTGCACGTTGCACACAATAA
>VOSG01000756.1:0-11481 GCA_009761265.1 Halicephalobus sp. NKZ332 | reverse complement strand
TAGGTAAATTCTTACAAATTAGTTTCTGGAGACGGAAATTCAAATCTTCTTGATATCCTCGAATAAGTAGTTTTAAATTTTCTACGACTTGTAATTTCAAAATTCCGTGTTGAGAATGATTTTTGCAAGAGGAATGAATTTCTTCTGAGATTATTTATTCCTTTTCTTGGAGTTGAAGAATGACAGCTTTTCCACTGTTCTTTTTTCTTCATTTATCTCTATTGGTCAAGTCGGACTTTATTACGGACTATGTGGTCCATTTCTACTATTTTTGTTTATTTTGACGAGTTTTCCAGAAACTTGAGGATGATATCCCTGACCTCTCTTGTCCTTCCTGTCTCCAACCTGATGAGGACGAAAAAATCGGAGATCTCAGTTGGCATCGTAGAACGTATTTCATCAACATTTTCTCCAAGGCGATTTTCGACCCTTCGTGTGGAAAAGTTCCTCAGCCATCGGTAAACTTTCCTATTTATTCCATGTATGAATTTCTTTAGATAGAAGTGGTCTACTACCATCCAGGAAAAAGAATTGATCTCTCTTGCAAAATGTGCCACAAATCCCTGATTTATAACGGACTTCCGAAGAAATGGAAGTTCATGAGAGAAAACGTGGACAAAGTCATCGGAAATCTGAAGCTAGGTAGTTCTGGTTGGAAAGACTTAATTCCAGAAAATGTTAACACTTTTCATAAAAGCGACGATGACGAAAGACCACGAATGCCACCGATTTCTCAATCAGACGAGTACGAAAGCGAAGATTTTAAGTACCATCCGAGAACTAAATTTTTCCAAAGAGACGGAAAGCTGATGATTGTCCATGTAATTTCTTAATCTTATTTAATTTAGTTTAGGTTTGAAAATTCCAGCCCAATATGGACGCTTTCGGGTTGTATCATTGCTTCGATGAAGAAAGCATCAAAAGTTCTTTGAAGCATTCTTATTTACTTGTTCCGATAACTCCCCTCTACTGGATGCGGAATTATAGGATGAATTGTAAGTTTTCACATATGGAACTAGATTCGCATTTTTTGAATCCATTTTAGTGAAAGAATGCCCAGTCGAGGATATCGAATACCGTAGATTCGACGAACACCATCTTTTTCATTTCTTTCCTGCCATTTTCCCCAAAGATGCTTCTTACTGTAGGAATAATTCTTTCGGAGGGAACAAATGCTACACTGCTGTTTTCAACGAGGAAAGACAACCTCACATGGACCATATTACAAACTTCTTTTGGGGAATTTCGAGGGGAAATGAAAAAAGTTTAAAAGAAAAAATCAATTTGAAAATTTTCCTTCAATGGTCAGAATGGTCTTCATGTGATCCAGAGAAAAAAGTCAGAACGAGGATGGGATACTGTAGAATCAAAAAAGAAAATCCAGAGATTTTCGTCAACGACGGGACTGATTTCGAGGGATTTCCCATGGAACAACTTCATCGATTTCTGGAGAATGTGGAAGAATTCCGAAAAAATGGAATCATCCTCTTCAGGTTCGATTTTTAATTTATTTTGGAAATCATTTTCTTAAAAGTTATTTCCTTAAACTCATTTTTTGTTGGTATTTAGCGGAGTGATGGCGGCTCTTCTGAACACAGGACACAATCCGGCGACTCACTGCACGAATTACAACCAAAAAAGATGGGAGATCTTCAACTTGGGAGTCATCACGAAGATCATATGGGCGACGGACGAACCCTTCAGCGAGTACGGTATCACGGGAGTCGGGATAGTGGACTCCGTCTGTTTCCGAGGACCTGTGTTTCCGGACGAAGAAAGAAGCAGGATGAATCAGGGACACAAAGTGATCCAAAACGAACTTTGTTAGAAACTTCCATTGACTTTTTATAGAATTTTGTTGGATTTTGCATCTAGAAATAGAACCTTGAGCAAGAAATAGATATGAGAAAAATCAGAAAGTCTAGGGAAATTTTCTTCTTTGAGGCAGAATTGATGGTGAGTGTTCTGTCCAGTTGGAACTCGCTCAACTGTTCTAATACGGGATCATTCGGAGCGAAGTATCTGAAAAAGTCAGATAATCTATGAAATTGTCTCAAGACAGATTTACACTAGATTCTGGAAGATTGTGATCGTCGGAAAAACTTACTTGAAATGGGCGATTTCGTCAAAGTTGATCCCCAGCAAGAAGTTGAAAGTGTGCTCCGTGAACGGCTCTCCAGAAGACACGTTGTTGCAGTTGTGTCTGTTGGTACAAACACAAGCATTTAGTTCAGGAGTAACCTAAAAACAAAAACTTTGAAATTAAAAAGAATAAATTAGTAAAAAACAATTTTGTTCAATTTTTTAAATTTCTCTTTTTTCCTTTTTCGTGTCGGGACTTCCTGGTGCGGGAAGCGTCATTTTTAAATTCGATGATTTCGTCACTTTTTAGTTTTTAAAATTTTTATTGATCCTGTGAGCATTAAATTCTACCAATGTCCACTCCACTATATGAACCGAAAACGAGGGTTACTTTCGGGAAGTATCGATTCGTCGAGATCAATCCTCATGCCAGGATCCCCATTCTAAGGTGCTGTCCGAACCACGACGGGGATCCGGATTATCATCTTCCCTATGCTTCTGTTTCATCGAATAGTAATGTCAAGCGGGTAAGTAATCGTTTTCATATATGAGTTTTATATGGAGATAACTTTCCAGGAAAGTAACAATTGGAACAACCCGGTCTGTGAAAAAGAGAACACCCAGCCTCCTGCCCCTCGTCCACCTATCCAGAATACGTGGCAGCAGCCTGTACAACGTCCAGAGATAATAGTAGATGAGGTTATCATCAACAACCAGCAGGTAATGTGGTTTCAATATATGAATCGAAACTTTCGATATATGGATCAACATATTGGCTTTTCCACACATCAACTATCGTTCTCTGAACCCAATTCGATCTCTACTATACGGATTATAGTTTCAGAACGCAAATAACTTTGTGGATTCTTTCGATGAAGACGTCGAATTCGAAACAATAAACGAAGGAACCGGACTCATCGTTAACGCCGGGAAGTTCGGATTCGCGAACGTCGTAGAAGAAGTCCAAATTCTCAATGAAGTTCTTCCACAGAAAACAAAAGCAGACGAATACGACAGTTTCGACGATGACGACTTCATCGAAGTTATCGATAATGCCAAGGTGATAGAGCCGGTCCAAAACTACTACATGTCTCCTGTGGTGGGAAAACGTCACGACATGCATGGACAATTCAAGACTTATTTGAAAGACGATGGAGAAGAGTTCTTGAACAGCAGTAAGTTTGAGTTTGAATTTTTTAGGTTACACAAAATCTTCAACCTTTAAACTTGCTTTTCGTTACAGAAGCCGTACTTGGAATTCAACGTGACAGAGATATGTATCAAACTTTGAAGAGCATTTTCGGCCATAACGAATTCAGATTGAGACAGAAAGCGGCGATTGTCGCGATTTTGCAAGGATACGATTGCTTCATTTTGATGCCTACTGGTGCAGGAAAAAGTTTATGTTATCAGCTTCCGGCTGTGATGTCTCCAGGAGTTTCTATAGTTATTTCTCCATTGATTTCTCTTATTGAAGACCAAGTCACGAAACTCCAAACGTTGCATGTAAATGCGAAATCTTTGAAGTCGTCGAATTCAGCAGCAGAATGTGTCGCTGTTTATGATGAATTGAAGTACAAAGACATGAAGTTGAAACTCCTCTATGTCACTCCGGAGATGATAGGAAAATCAACGAGATTTATGGCAGCTATGCAAGATTTACATCGAAGAGGACTCCTTGCCAGAATCGTTGTTGACGAAGCCCATTGTATTTCTCAATGGGGACATGATTTCAGACCGGATTATACGAGGCTGAATGTCTTTCTGGATCAGTTTAATCCTAGGGTGTCGGTGGTGGCTTTGACGGCTTCTGCAACTCCGAAAATCGTGACGGACATAAGAGCCCATTTGGCTGTTCCTAGTTCGAAACTTTTCATGAGCAGTTTCGTGAGAGATAACCTCAAATATGACGTCGTGACGAAGAATCAATACACGTTGAAAAGGTTGATTACTGAACTTAAATCTAGATTCGGAAGTTCTCCGGGAATCGTGTACTGTCTGTCTCAGAAAGATTGTGAAAGTTTAGCAGCAATGTTCCAAAAGGAAGGTTTCTCTGCTGAGCCTTATCACGCAGGATTACCGGATAAGATGAGAAGTTCCATCCAAAATGACTGGATGCAAGGAAAAATAAACGTCATCTGTGCTACTATTGGTGAGTTTTATTTCTTTAACGATAGCTTCGGTAATTTAGTAATGAATCCAATCGAAAACTTCTAGAAGTTTTTGTGGTAATATAGTAATATGGAATTTTTAGCCTTTGGAATGGGTATCGACAAACCCAATGTTCGTTTTGTTGTTCATCATTCGTTACCGAAGTCAATCGAAGGATACTATCAAGAAACTGGTCGTGCCGGACGTGATGGAAACCCCTCTTACTGTATTCTACTGTATAGTTATCAAGACCATATTCGGATAAGGAAAATGCAAGAAAGTGATGGAAAGGCCAATACTGAAATAGGAAAGCAACACAAACAGTCAATTTACGAAATGGTAAACTACTGTGAAAATGTAAGTCAATGCAGAAGGAAGATGCTTGTAGAACATTTTGGTGAGATTTATGACGCAGGAGCATGTCAGACCAGTAGCACTCCGTGTAGTGTTTGTGAAGATATAGAAGCGATAAACAAGAAATACCAACTTTACGACATCACAGATGATGCGAAGGTTATTATTAGATCGGTTATGCAGGTTAAGACAGGAATACCAATAAGTTACGCAGCGGAATTATACCGGGGTGTGATGGCGAAGAAAAATCAAGACAAAGCAAACAGACAAAATCATGTTGGACTTCCGATTTTTGGAAAAGGAAATGCTCTGAACGAAGTCGATGCTGTGAGACTATTCAGGAAGTTGGTTATAGAAGGATATCTGGATGAGGTGCTGCAGGTATCTCCTCATGGATCTGCGTTTGGATACATTTATGCTTCGGACAAAGGAACGAGTTTTGTTAATGATAAACTTAATCCTCCTCCAAAGGTATTTTTGCTTTTTGAAGGCAGTTTTGAATTAATTTTCCAGGTGTTTATACATTTGTCCCATGATCATAGGAAACACCAAACGACGAGTGTGAAATTCTCAATGGTGAAAGTCACGGAATCAGCGGCTTTGAAGGAAAAGTACCGTTTTGTTCATGCTGATTTGTTTAGAAAATGCAAAGCAGCTTTACTACAGTTTTTCCAAAATACAGCTAAAGAAAGAGGATTCACGACTTATTCGGTTGGTTTTTATGGAAATTAATGTTTTGATTGCTGGCATTAATATTAATGCTACATGGAGATTAATATTTCGATTTAATTTTAGCCATTATTGACATTAATATTGATATTGATGTTATTAATATTAACGTGATTGTTTTCGTAAGTATTAATATGCCAATATAATCGTTTTTTTAGCACTAATGTTATTGATATTTTTCATTGTTGCTAATAATATCAATGTTGAGCTTTTTACTAATTATTTCCGCATTTTAGGCCCTTGTGAGTTATGAAGGCTTGGAACAACTGGCTGCCTTGATGCCGAGAACGAATTCGGATTTACTCAAAATTGATTCAATGACGATGGACAAGGTTAATCGTTATAGTGAACAAATTATGAACATTTTGATGCCGTTCTGGACAGAAATCGACCAAAGAGAACATGAAAGTATTAAAAAACAGATACACATATTAAAAACAGCAACAGCATCATTGCAAAAAACAACATCCGATACCCAACAATCGAATGCCCCAGCTAATAGTTTTGCATATGCGGCTGCAAATGCGAGTATGGAACCCGATGAAAGTAGAAATTTGTACAAAACGAAAAGTCAAGGAAATTCTGGATTTTTCCAAGCTGATGCTCAAAAGAAAAGTAAGTTTAACTTTTGATAAAAAATAATTTTTAATAGGAACAGCTTTTAAATAGAAAATAATTTCTTTAATAAGGATAACCTTCAAGTAGAAATTAATTTTTAGTTTTTTTTGTCTTTTAATTGTGGCTTTGAGACTTTTTAAATTACAGTAATTTTTTAGGCTATTATGCCAGAAAGCCCAGAGGTAGTGGGACAGGAAGAGTCACTAAGAGGACGACGAAGGTGAAGACTCCGAGAAAGACAAAAGGAAGCAGAACCGGTGTTACTTCGAACAAAGCTACGAACCACTTTATGTTTCCTAGTGATCTTTAGTTGTACTTGTTTTTTAATTCTGGTGATATTAGTGAAATAGTGTCACTGACCTCGCAAAGTTGTGTTTCGGATCCGTTGTTTCCCCTCTCGGGCTCCTTGGATCGAACTCTGTCGGATATTGTGTCAAACTCGGATTGAGTGAGATTCAGACAGCCGCTGGTGTAAAGATAGTAGTGCTGGCTTTTATGTTGTCCTGGAATGGGTTTCTAAATTAGTTTTCTCGAGGATGACCTAATTAGGAGAAAGTTAATTTTCGGAAATTTGGAGTACTTTACTCCAGGGAAAAGAGGAATGAATTATTTGTTCGTATTTCAGTAAAATTACGTTGGAAAATCGAGTTGGCTGAGATTCTCACCAAAAATGGCGTTTTCGTTGTGGGATTAATTTTGAGAGTTGGATTCGTCATGTTTGCCAAAAGTGGATCATCCAGAAGAACTTACTCATGTAACAGACGTTTCCGAAACAAATCGGAGGAGTGGGGAGAGTACATCCGTAGATACTTAGTCGCTGACGATCATCGTAATCCATACAAAACATACACCTACAAAAACAAGTGAAATTGGTGGAAAAAAGGATCACTATACCTCATGTACCTGTCTTCTGCCCAGTATTTTCCTAGTTCGGATTGAGCTCGGACGAAAAAGAATTTGTTTTCGAAAATACCCGTAGATAAAGAAATGAACAACAGCCAATTAAAATTTGATATAGTAAAAATAAAACTCTTCGAAGTCGTCCATAAATTCATTCTGGAAAACGTGACAATCTGAGAAATAGATTTTAAAACCCATCCCGACACGGTATTTTAAAAACGGAATTTAGTGTTTCAGTATTCATTCTGCGACCGCATTATCGTAAAAAGTAAAGGGATAAATTTAGAAAAAATTATCCTGACAAGAATTTTTAAACACATAATTGAACATTTGTTCCGGAATCACGTTCTTGTAAGAATCAAGAAAGCAAATTTTGAAGATTGTCTCGACAAGAATTTTAAACCTTTTGAAGACTCTTCTCTAAATTAAATAAAAATCTTTTTAGGGATTTCCGAAACCAGACTGAAATCTGGATAGCAATTATTTCGAATTAAAGTTGGATTTCCAAACGATGTTCAAAGTCCTAGTTCGAGTTGAAGTTGAGATTTCGAAGAATGTCCAAGGTCTTAGTTCGAATTAAAGTTGGGATTTTCAAAGGATGTCCAAAGTCTCCTCTCGAGTCCTGAGTCAGAAAGTCAATTTTCCGGAAAAAAGAAAAATGGAAGCCAACGCAGAAATTGTTTTCGACGGAAGTTGAAAAAATTTTAGACTTGGATTTGTTTAATTTTACTTGAAAAAATCATCTTGTTATAAAAGTCAAAAATCATTCTCATTATGAATTTCTCTCGAAATTAATTTTAAAAGTATTTCAGGAACTCCAATACTTCTCGAATAAGGGGAAATAAAGTTTATGTTACATTATGAGTCATTTTTTAGAAATACTATAAAAATTAAAATTAAAATTAAAATTTCACGAAATTTGTCCCGGAACGAACTTTAAAACAATTTAGTAACTACTGAAATTGAAGAGTTACCTTACAAGAATTTCAAACGGATTATACGAAATCCCAAAACAATAAAAACAAAATTGATTTAATTCGGTTCTTTGAGGATTTCGAAAATAATCTTTTATCATGTGGCGGATTTATGGAAATAAGGATTTAGTAAAGAATGGGAAATTAGGGTTGCTAGGATCCATTTTGACGAAATTATGAAATAAAAATTCAAATGAATCGCATGTACTTTACTCTTTTAGTACATTAGGACTTTGAGAATTTTTATAAATTGGAAAAATATGAAATGGAGGGTTCTACTAGTTTCTACTTTTCTGGATATCTGTCTCGAGACAAATTAGTGAAAATTTTGTTTTTCATTTTTATAGAAAGAATCCTAGGATGAATACTTAAGTCAAAAGTCTTGGAGAATTGGACAATTCGTGGAATTCGTAAAGAAAATAATTTTCTATTTCTATAGTAGTGTAAATTGTCGAATTTATGCAGAACGGAATCGGTATAGGATTACGTCGACGAAAAAGAACACGCTCGAAGCTTTCTGGTATGGACTTTGTTCAAAGTCAACAACGGAATTTAAAAAAGCATGAATTACATCATCTCAAGAATCATCACAGTCGCCAAAAGGACCAAGAATTACAATTCCGTTAATTCTTGCATATTAATATGAAATCCAAAATTAAAGTCCAAAGGGAAACATCGAGTTCTTTAACTTTTACTTCGAAAATAATTTCTAGAATCTCCCAAAAAACTCAAGAATTCGAAGTTCTAAGAGTTTGAGTTCAAATACCAATCATATTAGTACGATTATATTACAAAAGTTGAGGAGTTACATCAACATGGATTTGGAAAATCCTTGATCCAAAATTCTCGTTCCAAATAATTCTACTTGATCGTATTAATACAAGAATACTACACGAGTTGAGGAAGAAATTATCCGAGAGTTTTTCTCAACGCAAATTCCGAAAACTTCTGATTTAAAATTCTCGTTGCAAAAGTTTATATTTGATTCCAGGAGACTTCAGTAGAGTTTAAATTTCAAAAAGAAACTTAAAGCCGGTAAACGTTTTCCAGAAAAAAAAGAAAATGTCCAATAGTCTGTTTTCGACAAGCTTTACGTGGACCGAAAAATGGCCTTGCGAAGAAGAAGAAAGAATGGACTTAGAGAGGATACGAAGGAATGGCTTTGAGAAAGATAGGAAGAAAAGTCGGTCTTTTGTTCATAGTTCTTATGTACTTGTGCCACGTCGAACAATCGAAGACTCAGCACATGAAGGAATCATAATTAACTATTGGAAATTCATAAAAATGTCATTTGACACGTAAGTAAATTTCGTTGATGAAAATTAACATGGTTGAGATGAAAAACAAATGTCTTCAAAGATCATAGAAGTGGAAAATTAAAAATAAGTGTTTTTGTGAAAATCTTCTCGAAAAATAATTTTCAAAAAAACTCTAGAATTCAAATTTCTAGATAATTCCGGGAGTTTCTTTTGGGTTATAAAAAAGTCTATTCCAGGAAAATAGAAAAATTAAAATTTTGCAAAATAAGAACTACGAAATTTTAGTTCATTGCAAAGTGTGAATGCCGTTTGATTCTTTAGGGAAATATGAAAATAACCAGATTTGGGTCCGACAACAACTGAATAAACACTAATTATCACATCGTCACGAACAGCTCATCCAACTTAAAGTCCTCTTGTTCTCGAAGTTTTTATTTCCAACCTCAAGTTGAACAACTAAATCGCAGTAAAACGACACGATTAATGACATAAAATCATAACATCGTCATGTTTTCGCTGCGGCTGTCGTTAAGTTGATCTTATCTTCTTTTCTCTTCGGCTTTCTCAAAGCTCGGCTTCGAGCTCAATCCAGATGTTTTTCCAACCCGTGCTATTACGAAAATAATAAACGAATAGCCTTGTGAAATTCTCTCAAAACAAATTTCCAGACTTTCGAATTCAAAGATTTGCTTTTAACAATTCCATTGTGTTCTGAAATTTCTCAAGACCTCACTGTATTTCAGAAGATTCCGGACAATGAAATTTTTGGAATCACAAAACTCGTGGTAATTCTGGAAGACCTTGGGAGGTTTCGTAGTATTTCATTTAAGGGAAATCAGCAAAGTTCAAGAAACGAGTAAAACCAGTGAAATTAAAGGGGGAAAATTTAGCGAAACAAAGGAGGAGTACGGTCACACAGTTTTTGGCACTCCCGGACGACCGGTCTCGAAACGAAAAAGCCTTGCGCGCGAAAGTGCAATTTTCGTTTGCTCTTATAAAAATCGCTGTTTTGTTTTGCACCTATTGTTTTCGATCAGCTGAGTTCCATTTTTATTCCTAACTTTCGTCCTTCTGAATTTTTTCCACGATGAAGTTGAGGGAGAGATTGAATCAAGAAGTCCGTAAACGAGAAGCCAGTTCTCCTATTTCTTCGAGACCACTAAAAGTTTGTTTTTTCTACTAGTTTTCAAAGATCCAGAATAAACATCTGGAATGGATAGTTCCAAGATTCTGGAAATTAGTTTTAAATTTTTGTTAATGTGGTTGTATATAAATCTTAATATTAACATAACTTTTTCCAGCGCCGATCTCGCAGGAATTCCGATATTGACTCAAGTATAACTAACTTTTCCGTCGACGAACCAGTCACTGCAGAAGTTCTGGCGATGAAGCTGAAGTCTGCCATCCCAGAATTAATGAAAAACGGTCTCGCGAGAGACTGTCCGGATTTGAAGGAATTTGACATGGATCATGACTTGGAAGATTTCGAGGAAATAACGACCCTGAGAGACAAATTAAAAAAGAAAATCCAACATTTCGATTCCGATGGGAGAACTGATGTTAATTTTGACTCTGCGGCGATTGCAGGGGCTAAAGTCATCATGGACGAGAGACCGGCCACAAGGAACATGACGAAGAAATTGGCGAAGGAGGTTGGAATCACGGAAGATGTGCTACTCTACGAACCCCTGCCTCAAGAACACGCCGAGTCTCACGTCGCGAGGAATCTGGCAGAGTAGGTGTTTTTGGAAATCAAATTAATATTTTTTCGTAATTTCAGAAGACGTCAGGAATCCATAGTCGAGTCCTTCGTCGACTTCCAGAAACAGCTGAAATTCAAGAAAGATGTCCTCGAGAACGTCGCCAAGAAGATGAACATGATGGAGTGTTCTCCCCCAGCCAGGAGGGCTTCTGCCGCCGCGAGGATGAATGGTATGGTGACTCCCCAGAAAAAGAAAATCCGGAACGCTCTGACTTCTATCCACGCAACTCCGAAGAAAGCCAGAAGACCCCTGAACCCTCTGGGATTTACGAAGATTATGGACAACTACGCAGACATGCTAGCATCGGAAATCAAGGACAGAAGCATCCATTTCCAGAGGATAACACCGATTCCGTTAAATTTAGATGATGAAGAAAATGCCCCAGGCTACTAAGTAACAGATCCGGATGAATTTCGCAACTTTTTATATGAATTCTTAAGTGTATATACGTTAAGCATTGAAAGTTACCTCAGTCTTATTTTTGTGCAGTTATTTTTGGAGAGTAAATTCTAGAACTGAAATGGTGGAGTTTTTTAGCTTTCGAACGGTTTCGCACCAGTCTTATTTTTTTCTTTTGTTTTCCCGACACGAAAGCGGACAAGGGCTTTGTTTGCAGAATTTCCTCATTTTGGACTTTCATCGACAAATTAA
>VOSG01000755.1:0-11587 GCA_009761265.1 Halicephalobus sp. NKZ332 | reverse complement strand
TCATGGATAACAAGGGAAATGAACTTGATCAGGATACTGCTTGGGTAAGTTTCAGATATGTGCATCACAAAAATGTGTACTTTCAAATCTCCTTCTGAAAAAGCTGGGAAGTAATATTAATGAAACTAATCGATTATATATATTATTTGTTCACAATTTCATCACCAGTCATGGGTTTCTAGTTTTGATAATAGGAAGTTTTGTGTATTGATGATTATTCAACTATTTTGATCGCATCCGATTATTTTCCAGCTACAGCCCAATGATTAAGATAATTAAGAACGAGTAGAAACAGTGCTTCAACGGAGCTCTATACTGAATTTCTTATCAGTTGCTTAATTAAAATGGTAACAACTACAGGTTTATCTATAAAGATAAATCACCATTCTGTTCGGCTCCTATGTGGTTACACTTATTTTCAATCGATTTATTATTGTTATTTCCCTTGATATCCGGGAAATGTGCGTGGGACACTTGTGCTCAATGGAGTAACGATCCGGATACGGTAAATATCCATTTCGTTCCCCACTCTCACGATGATATGGGTAGGTTTTACAACTGTAATAACTTTCTGATTTTCCGATTTAGGATGGTTAAAAACCGCCGATGACTATTTCACTGGAATCAACGGTGACAACGTTAAACTCCATACTGCTGTTTACCATATCTACACCAATGTAGTGACGGAATTGAAGAAAAATCCACAAAGGAAATTCATCGTGTGCGAAGTTGGTTTCCTCACGAAATGGATGGACACTGCTGATGAAGAACTCATCAGCGATTTCATGAGCTTCGTGAATAACGGACAGATAGAACTGGTTTGTGGAGGTTGGGTTCAAGCGGATGAAGCCAGTACCCATTATATTGACCTCGTTGACATGTACACTCTGGGACTGAGGAAGTTGAACAAGAGTGTTGGGGGAGATTGTGTTAAGGTGAGAAGTGCGTGGCAGGTCGATCCCTTCGGCCACAGCAGAGAGCACTCTAATATTTTAGCTATGGTAAACCGAAATTACAAAGTTTGTAAAATGAGAGAATTTAGATGGGATACGAATCAGTCTACTTCGCAAGAGAACATCACAAGGAACATGACTTGAGGGCAAAGAACAAAAACCTTCAGTTTCACTGGTACACTTCTAATGAGAATTGTGGGTAATTTAGGTCAGAATAACAGATCTAAGATCTTTTGCTTTAGCAGAAAGAAAAATAACCGGTACGGATTTCTATGGTCCGCGATATCATTCTCCATCAGAATTTGATTGGGATATTCGATCGTACTCTAATGACACTCCTCCCATTATCGATAACCCGAATCTGGAGGGATACAATGTCGACAATTTCAGAAGGATGCTCGAATTAGAGATTTCCTCCAGGTTGGCTACTCAATCAAATAGTCATCTTCTGGTGCTCATGGGCGGAGACTTCCAATACACAAATGCTAATCGTATCTTTACAAATCTAGATAAATTGATCAAAATAGCTAATAACATCACAACGAGGAAAGTTCAAGCGTTTTATTCGACTCCTGCCTGTTATACTGAAGCCTTAAGGGAGTCCATGCATTCCTGGACAAACAAGACTTCGGATTTCTTCCCGTATGCAGACAAAGATAACTCTTACTGGACAGGATACTTCACTTCTAAGCCGGCGATGAAAGGACTTGTCAGACAGAGCTCCAACATTATCAACTCTGTCAGACAACTCGGAGTCTTCTCTTTCAATAAACAATTGGATGAGTACTCAGTGAAGGAACTGAAGTTGGAGAAAGCCCTCGGATTGAGTCAGCATCATGATGCGATTACTGGTACCTCCAAGGAGACAGTTACCCAAGATTATGAGAGACAACTTTTAAATGGATGGGACACAGCCGAGAGTGCTTTCAATGATTATTTCAGTAATCTGAGTCAGAACTTTGTCCACACCAGTGCCAAATTTCCACTCCAAACATTCTGCAGAAACTTGAATGAATCTCAATGTGATTTCACTAAGAATAATCAAGATAACTTTACTGTGGTGGTCTACAATGGATACAGTCAAAATATGAAACAGCTGGTCAGGATCCCACTTTACGAAGAGAGTATTGGGATCATGGATAACAAGGGAAATGAACTTGATCAAGCTTGGGTACGGAGCAAAAGAGAGTGGGAATCTATTGGGAATGAATTTCTCAAAAAGTGTTGAAATTGAAAAACAACACTAATTCATCCCTTCTTTGCAGTAGGGACGCGCATATTAACCTGAATCTCGAGTGATGTGTCCACTTACCGAGATAAAAAATAACTTCCTTATTCATTTACTATGATAAGTGTTGATTATATTTCAGATCGTCTCTACTTTCGAAAACCAGCAAATTAACAATCTCAACAGATCAAACAACGAGCTCATCTTCGTCGCGAACGTTCCAGCAAACGGCTACACCACGTACTTCGTCGAAAAACTAGGAAAGTCCGAAGTACCGAAGATTCCAACTCATTCAGAAACCAAGCTGTCGGCCAAGGCAAACACTCTCTCCAACGGCTTGATCACTCTTAACTTCGATTCGAGTGGTTTTCTAGCTTCGGTCACAAGTGCGGAAGGTGTTTATCCTCTCAAGCAGCAGTTCCTGAGCTATAACGGTCACATCCCGGTTCCCATCGGAGCTCAGACCAGTGGAGCTTACGTCTTCCGACCTCAGGGAGATCCTAAAGTGATCGCCAAATACAACAGAGTCAATGTGGTCTTTACTTACTTGGAGGCGAGACAAGTTTTCGACGACTACCTCTCTCAAACAATCCGTCTGTTTCCTAATGACACCAAGATTGAATTTGAATGGACTGTTGGTCCCTTGCCTACTGCCACGGTCGAGTAAGTTCTCAAGTTTTGGTTAGCATCACATTAGAGATTCTTTAGTGGTTGGTTGACTTCTCTCGAAGTGATAACCCAATACACCGTGGGGATCAAATCGAACAAGACCTTCTATACGGACGCTAATGGAAGACAGATGATGAAGAGAATCAGGAACTATGCTCCCGATTTCGAATACGAAAATGATGAACCAGTCTCTGGAAACTACTATCCTGTGACTTCTTCAGCTTTCATTGAAGATTCCAACATAGGGATGGCAGTCGTGACAGACAGGGCTCAAGCGTGTGGTTCCCTCTCCGACGGACAACTTGAATTCCTTATCCATAGAAGAGATTACTACGACGATGGCTATGGTGTCTCTGAACCTTTAAATGAACCGGGGAAGGATGGGAAAGGTCTAGTGGTCAGAGGGAAGCACTGGGTTATGATTGGAAAACAAGCAAAGAAGCTCCGACCTCAACTTCAATTACAGTTGTTCCACTCTCCCATCGTCTCCTTCTCCACTTTCCAAGATCTTCAAGTGTCCACTGAACTCTATTTGACCGAGTACTCAGGAGTTGTCTCCTTGCCTGAAAATATCCATCTATTAACCTTGAAACAGCTCGATGGAAGCTCTGTTCTTCTGAGACTGGAGCACATTTATGGAAAGGACGAGGATACTGATCTCTCCAAACCTGTGGATATCGACCCATCCACTATTCTGAAGGATCTGAAAGTGGCGTCGGTGATTGAAACAGGTCTCGGAGCGAACTACAAGATAGCTGATGTTAATGGCAAAATTACACTCAATCCATTGGACATTCGAACTTTTATTTTAACTGTCTCACAATAAATGTGTTTACAAGTAGTCCATTACTTTCCCGTCTTCCCTTTGAGCTCACTGACAATTTCGTGAATTTCTCTGCTTTTTGTTTCTGGCAGTTCAAAAAAAAGATAAACGAGACAGATTAAATTGGGAATCACGTAGAGTCCCAAAAAAGAATACGCTTTGATAGCAGTAAACAGTGGCAGAACCGAGAAGGTCCAAATAATAACGATCAATGTGTTGATTGCATAACAGAGGCTCTGGACCAAGGATCGATGTCGTTGAGGGACTAGTTCCGTGGGAATGAACCATGTTATTGGGCCGACACCTCTGTAAAGTTCCCTTATCTTAGTCTTAATTGACAGAAAACGCTCTTTTTAATTTACTTGGAAATATAATTGCAAAAAGCGAATAATCTTTGGTTGAAGTACCGTACCAGAAAAGATCAACTTACCCATAGGAGAGTCCGTAGAATAAAAAGCATCCGAGACAGCCATACTTGAACCAATACACCTGAGGCTGTAAGACTGAAAAAATAACGAACAAAAGTAGCGACAGTGTGTTCAGAGCGAGGAAAGTCAGGATCATCGGTCTTCTTCCGAATCTGTCCACGAAAAACGCGCCGATACTGGTTCCCAGGAAGTACGTGAAGGCCATGGCTGTAGAAGCCCATCCAGCGGTGTTCGCCTCGAGGCCAGAGTCCTTCAGAAATCTTGTAGAAGAAAGCAAAATCGACCACAAGGATACTGTAACCTGCAAAGCGGCACAGCTGACGATGACGGATTTCCGGAGATAAGGAGTAGTGAATATTTCCTTCAAACTGGAGTTGGATTCTGAATCCTGTTCTGCCTCTAGGGCGATTTCGTGGAGGACAGAATCGACGTTAATCTTTTTTCCTTGATAGAATTTGACGCTTTTCGACGCCGCTTTGAATTGCTTCTTGACGATGAAAAGGAATTTCGGGGTTTCGTGCATGGGAAACAGAACTATCAAAGCTAATATACTGGGGCCAATGGCAAACCCAAGAAGGAGCTTTAGGTTCTTTCCGAAGATGGAATCCATCCCAATGAACATCCCGAGTAGAGACATCAAGGCGATGCAGATCTCGCTGGAAAAAAGTTTCAAGATTTTTTAAAAGTTGTTATTCTCGTAAAAATGCGATTTTCAACAAAGATCTGATAAAATCTTCAGGAAAAGACCAAAATATCTTTTGCACAGAAATCCTTTGCTAGTTTCAATTTTCATGAAACCGATTTTCGAAGAGGAAATATATTAACCTCATTTGCATAACAATCGAAATTTGAGATTTTTTTGACGTTCTCACACATAATCTCGTGGGAAAAAATATTTTATGCATTTTAAAATAAGTTTCTATCTATCATTTAAAAACTGCACTTGTATCGAAAAATTGATTGGAAAAATCATGAGAGAATTATTTTATCAAAAAATCCAGTTTTATTTAGTTCTGATTTAATCCCTACCTCGTGAAACTCATAGCTCCTCTCAATCTCGTCGGGGCACATTCTTGTAAAAACAGAATCAGACTTTGATATGCCACAGCGAGAGAGATACTGGCAACGACCCTTGCAGCGATCAGCAATTCTGGACAATAGAATAGCACCGACAGTAACCTCGATATGGAAGCTAGAAGAATAAGTGCATTCATCAGGATAAATCCAACCTTTCTTCCAAATCTGTCGTTTATAATTGGACTCAGGAAAATCCCAAAAAAGAACCCGACGAACCAGATGTTGCAAATAATGTTCCAAATTATGTCATATTTGGCCTCGGTGAATTCTTCACCTCTCCTACTGTAGGATTCGTTCAAGAACCGTTTGAACTCGTCGATGGGGTTGTTGAGGTAGGTAGCGCTGAATCCATTTTCAAAGTTGCAAGCCAGAGATAGGGTGAAGCAAATAAAAAAGACCCGCACAGTGTTCTTTTCCATCTCGAAAAATCACTACTGAGTGGGAATATAGAGACTTATCATGTCATGTTTCGCGATCAAAGTGAAAACAAAAAAGATACAAGTGCAGTGTTGTCATGGAAATGCAGGTGGAGTTAGATGAAAAAGTTGTCTGATTAACCGAGCTTAGACGGTTATGTCCCACTTGTAGTCTACGTCTTACAGCTTTAATCGGAAAAGCAAAAATAAGTTAAGCTGAAAATGAATTGAATGTTTTATTTCTCACAGCGCGGTACTAAATTATCTAAAACAACCGAGAATTTTATTGTTTTATTCGTCACAAGAACCTGATGAGAATTATGTAGTGTCTCGGATACATTCAAAACAATAATCAATGCATTTTTATTAGTGTACCTATATATGAGAACTACTTGATATAGTATATTAATACATAAATATATTGATATACTAACACAAGAGAAATACTGAATCCTCGATATATTGGGACTGTTGTAATTTATGATTTTATGGGTGTGAAACCGGAATCTCTCATAGAGTGATGGTATTGGATTACGTAAGAAAGTTTCTGATATGAAAGAATCCAAAGATCAGTGATATTATGAGAAAGTACATTATTAGTTTAAATGTCATGAACTAGTCGGAATTCCCTTTCATTCGATTCAAGAGAAGATAAATTAAAATTTATAGGTAGAGAAGTGCAGCAGAACGATTGTACTTTCGTACTTTGTAATTACTGCACATTAATCGCACGAAAATGATGTATGATTTCGTGTATAGACAGATACTTCTCAGAACTCGGAGTAGCAATTAGGTTCCCTTTTAAATTTTTATGGATGATTTTCGTTTTGCTCGGAATCACCCGAGTTGTGAAAAAATTAATTCTGTGAACTCTTGTGAATTCCGAACAGGGATAGAATAACGCAGTTATTAGATATAACAATATTCACAATAAACAGTTGGAAAATCAATCTAACCTACAGATCCTCTGTTTTATACCTGAGCCGGTGTTTGAGGCCGTAGAAAATTTTCTGGAAGAGAACAGTGCGAATTATCCAAGACCAAAATGTAAAAGAACAAGAGGTCAAAAGAAGAAAACAAGAGTTAAGATCTTCGGGAAATTAAGTAGGGGATCCTAATGATTTCGTAGTTTTATCTTTTTCCACAATTCCCTACAATCATTTCTCGAAATCAAGTTTCAGATGAAACAAATTCTTTTTAGGGGAACTTTAAAAATGTAGTTCCGTTCTATTTGATTCCAGAGTACAATTGTTTTAATTAGAAATTAAATCCTAGTCTGAATACAGCAAAGATCGAATTATTTCAAAGTTAGCAGCTTAAGAACACGTTTGGATTTCTATTTTTGAAAGTTCAATCATTAAATTCTGCTTACATTTTTCAAATTTTGAAATCGATTGCGGACTATCCTAGATATAAAGTTCATTCCCTCTTTCTAAAATAGTATGATATGGTCTTTTTGGAAGCAACAGAAACTGATCAGTTGTAAGATTACGTAAGCATTCGGTTGATTAGCGATCGATTTGATGACGTAAATTGTCGTTCGTTATTGGAAGTGATATTGTTCAAAAAAAGAACTTGCAGATAGATACAAAAATCGAGATAAAGAATAAATAACATAAAGTCGTGACCCATTAACTGTGGATCCATATCCGAAATCAGGAAGTCGAATGGATTTCGAATATTTAAAAAAAATTTTTTTGACTACTTGTTTAGTTAAAGGATATAACTGGAAATCTAGGGGATCGAGAAGTACTTTTCCTGATGAGTGTTGTCAAAAAAGTCCTAATATTGCAAATGATACAAAATAATATGAAAATAAAATAGGAAACATTCCAAAGCCGACTGTTTCAGACCTTTGTGACAGTTATTTTCTTCATTGACAACATTCAAGGATTCAGAATTGTTTGTTAATTGTCAAGGTCTTATTTCAGGGAAAGATTCGAACATTGGTCAATGGCATATTATAAGTTCATTTGCAAGAGAGCATTTTCCTCGATATAGATAAAAGTGAGTATTATTGTTTATTCCTCAACAATACAGACTTGGTAGCTGACGTCACCATCCTTCAAGTTGATATTTTTGATAAGCCATCGATTATCGGACTTTCACAGGCAGTTAATTGAGTACATTTAATCAGGGTTATCGTCCACTATTTATTGGCACTACAAGTGATTAACATTCTCATTTTATTTTCTCAGTCAAAATGGGCTGGGGACGCTGCTGGGGCCGTGACTGCAAGCCAGGATGGGGGTACAACGAATCCATGAATCGACTGGTACCCGTCGAGGGAGAACCCCTCAATGCCACATCGGAGGTCATCAACGAGTGGGGATGTTTTGCTTTTCATTTGTCGTCGACTCATTTTCTGCCTTGGGCAAGGTTTTTTTTCTTGGTTAAACTCATCACAGGGATTTTAGAGCCTTATAAATCACTTCCTGGAACCGAGTTGCAAGAAATTCCTCGACTTCGGCATTATCTTCGACGATGAAGAGTACTGGGAACTCCACTGTTGGTTCTACAAAAGAAGAGAAAGATCTGAAAAGTTTCTACAGTACCCATTCAACTGCAGTCACTACGTCAGGAAGATCGATTACGGTGTGAATTTGTCCGTGCAGTTTCTGAAGGAAGGGTTCCCAGAAAAGGAAGAAGAGGTGAGATTTATCTGCATTCAGTCTGTCCCCGGTAGAAGTGCTGAATGACTTTCTTTAGATAGTAGCATTGTTCAAAGAACGGACTTTCGACGAAGCTCAGAAGAAAATCAGATGCAGAGCTCTGATCAACTACGATGAAGTCAAAGAAATGAATCTAGGAGAGGTCATGAAATTTATGGAAGAACTCGATGGAAAAAAGCATTCCAAATACATCATTCCCATTGGTTTCGTATATGAGAAGTTGGCTCAAGAAACTCGATCGACTGTTATCAGCAACGAGGACGACTTCGGGATCTTCCTCTCCTGTCTCTACTGTGCTTATCGAAAAATAGAAATCAAGATGGAAAAGGTTGGATACCCAAGTATTCTTCCAGACACGGATCCTGGAGGAAAGTCACTCGTCACGATTTGTGCCAATCTGGATAGAGCGAAAGAAGAATACAAAAACATGGACAAAAACAACTTCTTGAAGATGTACCCGGTGTTGAAGAGACTCTTCCTCTGCTACACCGATTACATCAGGTACTCGATGGATCATGTAGATGAAATAGATGAAGGAAACCATCTGCCTGGGAGTATTGATAAACTCGAACGTCGGCTTGAAAGCTTGAACAAGTGGTTTCCGATAAAGATCAAGAAGAAGTGGTTCAGCTGCATGGGATCCTGTGTCATACTTCCTTCTGGTTGTGAGTCAATCGTTGAAGCACTTCGTCAAACAGTCAAGTTCGATGATTCTCAGGTGATTAATGACGATGAGGTGGACGAACCATACATCTTGGATGAAAACAACAAGAGAATCCCATTCGGGTTCGTGAACATGGAAGGGGCTGAATTAAATCCAACAGCCGGAAACCCAAACTTGTTCGAATCCGAATGCCCAGAAGAATGTAATGAGCGTTTGAGACGGTGGATTTGTGTCAGATGTGGAGAATTTGTTCAGAGCAAGCTCAATTCTACCGGACAACAAGTCCTGTACTGCACTTGTGGATCGAAGAAATACAAGGATCGGATTCTATGCTGCAGCCACATAAAGCGCCAAACGTCCAACCCCGACGAAGTCCTGACCTTAATCTGCCAACAACTTCAGAAATCACAATCCAAAAACGAGGGGAATGCTAACACGAAAATTCAAACCGTCATTAGCCACATTTCGAAAAACAAAAATGAAGAGGAAATCAAAAGCGCCTTGAAGGATCTTCATAATTCTGTCTCCGACAAACAGACACAACATCTCATCAATCAGTATCTAAACAGAAGTCACTAACCGAACTGTCACAGATAATCGGTTTCTTTGTAATTTTTGTAGGCACCAATCAAATTTGGATAAGCTTGTCTTCTTTAGATTCATATTACTCGATTGTATCTGAAATTATAAGCAAATAAGCTCTCTTTTACTTTTATACTGACGTTACTAGATACCACTCAAAGTATTAGTAGAGGTGGATTTCTTAATGATATTTTTTATAAAAACTCTTTATTATTCTAATAAAACTGGATATAATGAAGCACTTTTGTAAAGTATTGATTGTACCTTACTACACAATCCATAAAGCCTTTCAAGTTATAAAACTTGATGATCGGTTTATTGTGAAACAGTTAAAATAAAAGTTCGGATGTCCAATGGATTGAGTGTAATTTTGCCATTAACATCAGCTATCTTGTAGTTCGCTCCGAGACCTGTTTCAATCACTGACGCCACTTTCAGATCCTTCAGAATAGTGGATGGGTCGATATCCACAGGTTTGGAGAGATCAGGATCCTCGTCCTTTCCATAAATGTGCTCCAGTCTCAGAAGAACAGAGCTTCCATCGAGCTGTTTCAAGGTTAATAGATGGATATTTTCAGGCAAGGAGACAACTCCTGAGTACTCGGTTAAATAGAGTTCAGTGGAAACTTGAAGATCTTGGAAAGTGGAGAAGAAGACGATGGGAGAGTGGAACAACTGTAATTGAAGTTGAGGTCGAAACTTCTTTGCTTGTTTTCCAATCGTAACCCAGTGCTTCCCTCTGACCACTAGACCTTTCCCATCCTTCCCCGGTTCATTTAAAGGTTCAGCGACACCATAATCGTCATCATAGAGGTCTCTTCTATGGATAAGGAATTCAAGTTGTCCGTCGGAGAGGGAGCCACACGCTTCGGCTCTATCGACAAGAACCACCATGCCCATATCAGAGTCCTCCATAAAGGCAGACGAAGTCACAGGATAGTAATTGCCTGAGACTGGTTCATCATTTTCGTATTCGAAATCAGGAGCATAGTTTCTGATCCTCTTCATCATCTGTCTTCCATTGGAATCTGTATAAAAAGTTCCATTAGAATTAATATCTGTTGTGTACCGGGTTATCACCTCCAGAGAAGTGTTCTGGCCACTAAAAGTTAATAATTAAAAGTGAAAACAAATAAAGAGTTTACTCAACGTCCGTGACTATTGGTAGGGGTCCGACAGTCCATTCAAACTCAATTTTCTCCTCTCCAGGGAACAGTCGGATGATTTGACTGACATAATCCGAGAAGACTTGTCGAGCTTCTAGATGTGTAAAAACTATGTTGACTATACCGAAATGACTTATGGGACTAGGAGTATTGAATTGGGGTCGGAAAACATAGGCCCCACTTGTTTGACCTTTCGAAACGTTCGTGTAGCCTTCATAGTACATGAACTCCTGTTTGAAAGCAAGTTCAATTCCTTCAGCGACGTTGACAATAGACTCTATGAAGCCGTATTCGTCAAAGTTTATGTCGATTACTCCGTTAGAGAGCACGTTGGTCTTCGTTTGAGAGAGAATTGCATGCTGGACAAGAGGTCTTCTGCTGGACTCTTTGTTAATCTTCTCGACGAAGAAAGTCGTGAATCCATTGGGAGGGAGGTCGTGGTAGATGATGAGTTCGTTAGGGGCTATGTTCGAATTTTGGACTTGATTGTTGCTGTCAAGAGTAGGCACGATCTGAAAATTGATTCAATTAAAAGGAAGAGTCAACATTCATTCTTATTTCTCAAATCCGTACCCAAGCTTGATCTAGATCGTTCCCGTTACTATCTTGGACTCCAACACTGTTTTCATAAAGAGGGATTCGGATCAGCTGTTTTGCATGTTGATTCCATCCGTTGAAAGCAAGGATAGTGAATTTATTCTGATTTGTATTCGTGAAATCACACTGAGATTCGTTGAGATTCCTGCAGAATGCTTGAAGAGGGTATTGGGAATCGGTGAGAACGAATCTTCGACTGATATTAGCGAGGTAGTCGTTGAAAGCACTCTCGGCTGTGTCCCAACCATCTAAAAGTCGTCTCTCGTAGTCCTGAGTGACAAATTCTTTTGAAGTCCCAGTGATTCCATCATG
>VOSG01000754.1:0-11618 GCA_009761265.1 Halicephalobus sp. NKZ332 | reverse complement strand
ACAACACCAGTCTTGTCGAGACAGTTTGGATTCATTGGGCTGATTTCTTCGACAAAACATTAAGTGGATACAAGATGTCTCCAAAAGATGGCATTGTCGCCCACACTAGACACTGGAGTTTTAATGGAAAAAAATCAGCAAAAAGATTGATAGAAGAGACCTACAATGCTCCTCATAAGCACTACAAAATCGAAGAAGTTAATTCGTATTATCCCAAAATCACGGACCTTCTTCCTCCACCGGCGATTTCTCAAATAAATCTGGACTACGAAAAAAGAATACTTCCTATAAAATTGAATAGGACTCTCTCCGCCTCCTTGACCTCGAATGACCTTTATTACGGAATTACTGATAAATGTGTAATACAAATCAGAGAATTCACATTCCAGGGACTAGGATGTGAAACGAATTATGCCTGTAAAATCCCGCCTTTTTCCGGAGTAACTTGTGTCCAGACGAAACAGATGCTTAAAAAAACAAACTTTGGTAAATTTCTTGTGATTTATGCTCCCACAGGAGAAACGAAAACGGTTTTCAATCACGACGGGTGTAATGTCCTTTAAGAGTTGTAGATAAATTTAGTTATTTTATTTTATAGACTATTAACAAATATCTGGTTAAAAAATAAAGAAAGAACTATTTTCTGTAGTTTTGAATCTTTCTCAGTACAAGAAAAAGGCACCCTCAGATTCGAGCAAACGGTATTTAGGATGTTTAATAAAGCTCGTAGATTTTGAATATGAAATCATGATTGGAAGTTTCTCCTTAGAGTCTATAAATTTCATTACTCTACTTTGGGCACTTTCTTTCTAGTCTAAGAGTAACTCTGTCTTTGTGCCAGGTCTCTACAGAAAAATGAGGTTTTGTAGAATGCTTCTTAAGAAGGCTACCTATCAATAGGATTTACTGCTATTTTTATCAATCCATCAGAAGGAAACTAATCTAACAGATTTTGGTTAATACGACACATACAAACGATGTATAACATGTAATATATCGATGCATTAACTCCATTTCATCAACACATTGAATATGTTTCTTTCAGCGATGTCCCAATGTAACAGATGAAAGTGGACACTCACTTCAAAATTTTCTGCAACGGTGCTGAGCTTCTTGAAGTTGTAGTGAATGATATTTTTGTTGGTATCCGAAGAATACTCAAAACCTTGGAGTTCTTTCTTAAGTTTCTCCACATAGTTATCAACGACGTTTTGGGAATTAGACTTCACCACGAATTTACTCGAATAATTCAGTTTCACCTTTACTCTTTTGTCAAAGGTAATTGACCCGTCTCCGTAACTCATAAGATCTTTGAAGAAACTGAGAGGCGTAGTAGGTTTCATTTGGATATCGAACTCTAATGGTTTGCATTCGCATTCAGTAAAATTGAGTGTAAAATATTTCACATTGACAAGTCTTGTAGTCAAAAATCTTAAGAATTCGGGGATACTTTGGACGCAAGAAAGCAAGTTTGTATCCTTAACCTCTGAGGTAATTCTCTTTACAGATTGAAAGTTAGGGCTGCAATATACTGTTTGAAGTGAATTTAGAGTGAAAGCTGACCTGATATTCATTGTAAAAAGGCTATTAAAGTCATTTCTGAAATCAGTGATAATCAGCGAATTAGTCTTGATGGATTCAGATGCTAGGATTTTATTAAGAGGAAGATTGATATATTCCAACTCCTCGATATTGAGGTGGATATCGTTCAAGTCTGGACAGCTATAACCCCCTAGCTTGACATAACCAAATCTTCTAGATTCCAACAACAGCTTTGTAGTCGAAACATCACACCAATATAAATCGAGTTTTGGGGTATCTGAAAAAGTAATTCTCATTCGAAAGTGATTGGACTCACTCGGAGTCCTCAATAAAAACTCGGTGATATATGCAGGAAGCGGTTCACAGGACCAAATTTCGACTTCTTTGACAGAAGACAATGCCCATCTGAGGATGTATCTCGTAAAAGGATGTCTGAAGCCTCTGTAGACGTAGAAATCTTTGTCCTGTGTATCCTCACTATAAGAACTACAATAATCCATTGACCTACCCAGTAAAGTATGAGTCTATCGAAAAAGGATGGAACATCCGTCACATAGTAAAAGTAAACCTTGCGTATTTTGCATACGACTTTCTTCAAAGTATCCAGGGGTTCTTCTCCAGAAAACATGAGTTTGGATGTCAGTTCTGGGTTCCTACTCGTTAGGATGATGACTTCTTGGATAAGATCATGATAAATATCCCGGTTCAATATCATTTTGTTTCTGAAAACAGTGAATAAGACTTAACTAAAAGCTTCAATATCACATGAATAGAATTTATTTTCCTTATAATTATCTAAAATTAAATATCATAATACAATGTAAAACCAACTAAGAATCTTTAATCATTATTAGGATTTTATATTTAATAAAGAAAAAAAACAGAGTTTCACTATTAAAGCTAATCAATAGAAATGAAAAATTATCAGTTCTCTCAATTTTGCTCTTTATTTTATCATTTCAATATTTTTTTCCTTGGCCACAACACTATTTACTAAACTCGAATTTATTAAATATTCTAGATCGACTAATCAAATTTTATGAAATAACAAAATATTCTAAAAATAAGATATAAGATATCTCTCGTCAAAACATCACTATGCAAACGATAAATGATATACATGTATACTTCCAATTAATTATCGATATATTAAAGAAATTGTTTCAATATAATGCCATTAGATTGAACATGGTTATTTCACAGATCTGTGTAGAGTGACTTCAATTTTTGATTTATAGTTTCCCTTAACGTTTTTGAATTTACTGAGAGAGTAGTTGATAAATGAACCATTATTCAGAAGAACACTCAAAATCCGAAACTTTCTCTTTGAGCTGCCTCCAGTAATCAAAATCATCTCTGGAAGAAGACTGAATTTGGAAGATGGCAAAATGAGTAAATTTAACTTTCATTCCAATATCACAATCACCAAGAATAATTTATCAGGAGTAAACGAATGTCCATTAATCAAAATAATGATCGTATTCATCTCCATAATCATAATCGAGATAGTCAAAAATATTTCCGTAATCGTAGTCATAATGATCTTCACTATCATCATCATGATCAATACCATCGTATTCATCTCCATAACCATAATTAGGATAATTGAAATAAAAAATATCCCCGTAATTATGATCATTCTCGTTATCGTTGTTATAACCGTGGTCATCTTCGTAACCATAATCATGGTTAAGATAATGATAAATTCCGTTAAAAATGTAATCATCTCCAGTATCTTCTTCGTCGTCTTCATTGTTGTCGAAGTGATATTCATATAGTAACCGGACTTCGTTGTTCACTTTAATTTTCTTCGTGACAGCGCTTGAATTCTTGAAATTGTACCAGCCTTCAGAGTCGCCCATCCAAAACAAGCACTCAAATTCTCGGAATTCCGTTCTAAATTTCTCCATATAATTTCTGACAGCTTCTTTAGAACAGGAAATGACTTTGAAATCCATTTCGTGAGTAAGTTCGACTTCCATTCTTCCATCGTAAGCAGTCAGTTTATCTTTGTAATTTATCAAGTTCTTGATCGAATTAGGAGGCATATTAAAGTCCTGTTGATATTTGTCGTAGATCAAATTCGAACGCTGCTCTCCAAAGATAAGTGTAAAAGTTTTCAATTTGGTCAGATTCGTATTTAAGAACTTTAATAATTTAATAAGATTATGAGGATCAAGAAACGAGTCATTGCTATTAATGTTTAGATTCAACTTTTCGAGAGACTGGAACTGAGGACTGTAAACTATCAATTAAAATGTTAAACTAAAGAAACTAACTTTATATTCATTGTAAAGAGACTGTTGTTGAATTTTTCGTCTCGATAAACAATAGTCAATGACTTTGTCTTGATAGATTCAATTTTCAGAATTTCTTCAAGAGAAAATTCATGCAATACAAGCTCTCCAGCTTCAATATGAATTTCATTTAAATTTTCAAATATAAAAGATCTTATTCTAATACAATCAAAGGACCTGGATTCCACCAGTTTCTTCGCTGTCAACAAATCATATTTGTGTAACTCTAAGCTTTTGAAGTCTGAAAAAAGATAACTGTCTACTAATAATAAACAAAACTCACTCGAATTATTCAACAGCAAATTCACGACATCCACAGGGAACGGATCTTGATAATCGATCTCTATTTCTTTGACGGAAGACAAAATCCATCGGAGAATCGATCGCATATGAAAGTCCTTGAAAAATGCCTCGATTTTGGATGAATAATTCTGTATTTCCTTGTTATAAAGTCACGATAATCAATCAACTTACCCATTCAAACTTCAGTTTATAAGCTAAATTCGGGTGAGAACTATCACATTCAAAATTCTGCCAATACTGAAAGGAAACAAAACTCGCTCTCCTCGTAACTTCCCTCACACAAGCCAGACAATCCTTTCCCGAACACATAAATCTGATCATAGTCCTTGGATCCTCGTATTCTGAAACAACGAATTCTTCTGCGAGATCATAATAAAGATTCCAATCTAAAGCCATGCTGGATCTGAAAATAGCGAATAAAGTTGCATTGAGAGCTTCAATGTCGCGCAACTACAGAAATTGATAGATTCCGTATATATACTATTTTGTATGTAATAAAACTAAGATCAATTTTTATTCAAAACCTCTGACAATCATGGAATGTCTGATCATTTCAAAGGAATAAATGTAACACTGGACAAAATTAGAGACGCGTTAAATTATCAATCTTCAATGTCCCTTTTATCGATTTGCTGTCGCGTACATTGTTCTGCATTGTCAATCAGATATGATTTTCTGATACATTGTTATCATGAGTTGTCTACTAAAAAATATCCTGGATATATCATCCTATGAGATCTGGAAAGAACTTCACCCAGACCACAAACACTCATTTCGATATGAGAAAATTCAATTCCGACTACTACACGATATTTTCGAATAAAAATGATCTTCTCCAATCCACATTGAATCAACTTTGTAAATAAAGAATTGCATTCATTGGTGAAGTTTATTTCTATTGATTTTCAATCATCTTCATAGCTAAAAGTTACCTTAATTATTATGAATAATCTCAAATATGGTGCTGAATACAAAAGTTTCCGAGATCTTGTGCGACTTCTTGAAATAGTAGTAGTTCTTTCCGTTTTCTATTCTGGAAGAGTACTCAACCTGGAGTTCTTCTTTGAGTTCCTCACAGTAACGTTCGACAGTATCATCAGGGCAGAAATAAGTCTCGATGTAAAAGTGATGGTTGAGTTCTGTTTTTATCTTTCCATTATAAGCGGCGAAGTTCTGTTCTTGTTCCATCAAGTTTCTGAGACGAGTAGGAGACCAGTTAAACTCTTTCTTTTCGCTACAGTACCTCAATCCAATGTCACATTCCTTGTAGTCGAGAGTAACGAGCTTCAGATTAACGAGTTTCGTGTTCAGGAACTCCAAGAATTCGAGAATCTCCTCGAAGCGGATAATCAAGCCACCTTTGTTGTATAGATTCAGTTCTTCGAGAGATTGAAATCCCGAGCTACAAAATATCAATTGAAATAAATTAAACGTAAAAACTCAACCCTATCTTGTTCATCGTAAGCAGACATTTGTCGCATTCCGAATACGAAGACTCGGCGACCAATGTGGTTGCCTTGATTGATTCGGCTTCCAAAATTCCTTTTAGAGAAACTTCACTAAATTCCAACTTTTTTGTATCGATACGGACATCCTTCAAGTTTTTAATCGGATCATATTCCATCTTAATGTAATCGAATTTTCTAGATTCCAGTAGCATTTTTGCTATCGAAGAATTATATTCACATACTTCGAGTTCTGTGAAATCTGGAAAATGTGTCATTTAATACTAAAGCTGATGAACTTTTTATATTAAAACTCACTCGGGTTTTTTAGCAACAAGTCTGCAGCATACGTAAGGAGGGAATCGTCAGTAAAAATTTCGACTCTCTTGACGGAGAACAGCACCCATCGAATCACCGGTCCTATGGAAGGGTCTTTGAAAACCACCCTCTTCTTGAGAGAATCATTCTGTATTTCCTCCTTATAACAATTGTAATAGTACATTTACCTACCCATATGAGATCCGCAAGGAGAAGAGGTTCATAATTCCCATTCATGTCCTTCTTGTTCGTTGAATGGAAATCAACATTCTTAACGTTGCTGATGATATTCTCTGCGACTACCAAGGGTTGCTTCCCTGAGAACATGAATTTTGTCATAGGCTCTACAGTTTCATCTGATTTCATAATCAGTTCTCTAATGACATCATAACAGAGATCCCGATTTAGTATCATTTTGATTCTGAAAAACAGATGGAATTGAATCGGAAGTTTCGAAATCACGTAACGTTGTGCAATCCATGCTGTTATCATCAATTCGTGGAAATCGTTACGAAACTCAGTCCACGTCATAGGAATTTCCAAGGTTACAGTAAACGTAAAATTCAAAATTATAATATCTAAAATTTTACCAAGAGAGGGAAACTTCTAGAAGTCAGAAGATTAAAGATATTTGTTATAAAAATTGATTTTAAGGATACAAGAATTATTCAAATCAGAATCGAGTTCATTGATGTACCAAAAAAGTGTTTATTCACGAAAACACATATTTAATATTTATAATAAGTTATTTTATTTTGTAAAAGAACTCTCAGGAAAAATATCTTTTCTATTTCCGAAATTTTTTCATTTCCTCAACTCGTTAACTATTTATAACAATGGATCTTAAATAAGTTTTCTCCATCGGTTGATAAAAGTAGAGGTTGAAATCAAACTTGCAGGAAAGGGAGGTGAGTCAACAAGGGCCTGACATCCCTCCTCCTCAATCTTTCCTCGAATCGAAATCAACAAAAGAATCTCTCGAGGGTTGAAATTTAAAGTGCGAATATCTTTATTGAAAAAAGAGTAACAATTTATTTTTCTCCTCTAAACTAAATGACAATTTCTTGGTAGGATCCTTACTTTCTACTTTTACTTTTTAATGACATCAGCTAATTTCGACATTCGGACCACCTTTGTCAAAGATAAATTATTTTTTCCGACAATGTGGGTGTATTAAGAATAATGTTTCTCGCATCACTGATAAGGAACTATTTTGTTTTTATTTCATAACTTAGTTGAAATAGAAAACCTTCAAAATGAAATGGTTCTGGTTACCAATATTTTCTTCGAAAAGAAGTTTATCTTCCTTACACTTAAATTATCTAATCTAATATGAGCAAATGAAATTACAACAAATATAAAATATAATTTGTGTATCGATAAAGATTATCGTCAGCTGAGTTGATTTGTTGAAATTTAATTGGTTTTCATTAATCCTCGGATTCTCCGTTAGATGAATCGAATCTAATAGATCTGATCCTCATTGATAATTTCGAAAAGTATGTTCTAACAAGGGTGTATGCTTGAAATCCGAAGAAGAAAACTCTGGATTTCTTGTGGATGGTAAAACCGGGGGTGATATCCCAGAATGAATTGATCTCGACCATGTAATCTGAGCGAGTTTGCCTTTTATTGGTGTATTAATTATCTTCTTCAAAGCTTTATCAGCATCGTCATGGTACTTGAAATTAATTTGGGCCCTACCGCGAAATCTCTTAGTGCCTTGTTCGTAAATCATATTTATTGAGAGAACAGGGCCGATCTCACTGAATACTTTAAGTAATTCGTCTTCAGTGACATCAGAATGTAGATTGCTGACTGTAAGTGACTTCGCAGGATGAATACTTCGATTACTTTCTTCGGTTTTCAATGGAGTATGTGGAGAACTTGGACTCTGTGATTGAGGATCAGACAATTTTTCTTCTTTATTCTCTGAATTTAATTTCCGTTCTTGAGGAGTTTCGATTTTTCTATAAAGCTCTTCATCTTTACCAGCTTCTGGAGGAGGGTTAAATTCTTTTTCTAATATTTTGGGAACCTCTTTGTGTTCACTTTTTTCTTGTTTCAATTGAAGAACAGAATCTTGAGATTTCTGATTGTCAATTGTTTTTCCTTCATAGTAAATTTCATTCTTATTATTTATTATCTTTGTCCGAACATTATCCAATATACGCTCGGTTCCATGGACAGAAATTCTGTATCCTTTTCGAAGAAGCTTCGGAAGTTGAACCTTCATGTTGACAATGATCGAAATTTCTTCTTCCTTATCTGTTCGTACAACGGATTTGTAATAATCTACTATTTTTTTATTTTGATCTTCCGATTGTATAACTTTAAAATCTTCTATCAAAGTACCAATAACTGAAAGTTTCTTGTCAATAATATTTAGTTTATAAAAAGATTACCTGCGGAATTTTTCGAAGAATTTGGATATTTGGAAGCGAAGTTGTTCTTCGCTTTGCTTTCATCACTATTCAAGGACCTCAGATCATCAAAATTTCTTTTCTCTTGAGGATAAATCTTGATGTTCGCTTTTATATCACCTGTTTGGATTACTATAGCTTCGGATTCCTCTGTTAATATTAGGTCGTATTTCAACTGATTTTCCGGACTTCGGTTGTGACTCATTTTTACATTCTTTAAATGCACAATGCCATCTTCAATTTTGAAATCGTAGATTCCTGTACACCACGCGATGCCGTGAAATCCATCGTTGGTCAGAAAATTGATGTCAGTGCGATTATGTTCTACAATTCGTACGAAATCCATCATTTCGACGATAGTATCACTAAAAGATTAACAAATAAGTTACAATTTTATATAAAAAACTTACAAAGTATCGTCGACGTTGTGGTTATTGATTTCGCTGGAATAAGCTACTTGCGGCATGATGAAATGTGAAAAAAGGGTAATTAGCCGAGGCGAAAAAGGAATAGGATCAGTTAAGCGAATGAAACCTATTGATTGATATAAAGAAAAGTTGCTTTATCACAGACAATATTGTCAAAGATTATTTATTCAGGAAGGGGAGTGTCCCGTTCTTGTCGAACTTCACATAATTTGCTTGATAAAATTTTTCTTTATTTTAAAAAGTCTTACAGAATTTCTAAATCTTTTAGAAAATTCAAAATTAGTTTTGGAACAATTTCACAAAAACGTTTATTATTGACTTGTGTAAGATGGTTAATTATTTGACAAAGTATTAAGTCAGTTGTTGAACACTTTGTGAAAAAATAAAAGTTAATTCTTCAAAAATCCGTTTCAATCTTTCAGAAACTTCCTGTTTATGAATTTTAACGGTGAGGCCCTTGTGAACGATTTCGAACGCCAGAGGGTCTTGATGACGACCGAGGATAACCAACGTGAGAAGGAAATTGAGAACGCAAATAAAGATCTGTCGCTGACGACATCATTGGACTTGGTTGTGCAAAAGAACCTTGATTTTGGTTTTCATTTGACCATGAGAGATAAACAGGTTGATTGTTTATAAGTTCTCCATTCATTTCCTTCAAAGCCTTTTCGGCATCACTCTGGTTGTTGAAAATGATTCTGGCTTTACCAAGAGATCTTTTGGTAGCCTTATCTTTAAAAATATCAGCTGATTTAAGTGGACCAACAGTACTAAATTTATCACTGAGTTGTCTTTCTGTGACATCGGGATGCAAATTACTGACGATAATCGGTCTTTCCGGAGTAGGTTGGGAAATCAGATTTCTCTGTGGTTGAGGATCAGGCAGTTTGTATTCTTTATTTTCTGGTTTTTGATTTCTTTCTTGAGGGATCTCGACTTTTTCATAAGCCTTCATGGGCTTATCGTCTACTAGATCAACCTCTATTTTTTTGAGAAACTCATCCTTTTTGATTACTTTCTGTTTAGTTTCTTTTTCCGGCTTGAATATAGGATCTGGGAGGTTTTCTTGATCTTCAATTAGGTCTCCTTCATAATAAATTTGGTTTTTATTATCTATCATCTTTACCTTTTCTTGGTAAAATTCTCTATTAACTCCATGGAAAGAGATTCTGTCTCCTTTTTGAAGGAGTTCTGGAAGTTTAACTTTCATATTAACAACGATTGAAATTTCTTCTCCTTTATCTGTTCGTATGATGGATTTGTGATAATCCATTGGTTTGTTATTTAGATCTTCCAATTGTATAATTTTAAAATCCTCTACCAAGGTACCAATAACTGAAAGTTTCTTGTCAATAATATTTAGTTTATAAAAAAACTACCTGCGGGATTTTTCGAAGAATTTGAATTTTTGGAAGTGACGGAAGAAGCGTAGCTGCTCTCTCTTTTACTTCCATCACTATTCAAGGACCTCAGATCATCAGAATCTCCTTCTCCTTGAGGATAAATCCTGATGTTCGCTTTCAGGTCACCTGTATGAATTACTGTAGCTTCTGATCTTCCTGTCAGTATTAAGTCATATTTCAATTCGTTTTTGTGACCCTTTTTTGAACCCACTTTGACATTTTTCAATTGAATATAATATCCTCTTTTGGCTTTGAGGTTGTAGGTTCCTGCACAATAAGCAGTTCCCTGAAGTTTGTCAGAAGTATGGAAATTAATGTAAGTAATTGAATATTTCTCGACTTTAGAGATTTCTACTACTTGGATAGTAGCGTTGCTAAAAGGATATTTAGTTAACAAAATAAATAACAATTTTCTGAAAAACTTACAAAAATTCTTTGGGTTCATGTTTATTTATATATGCAGAAGAGCTCCAATCTAGCATGACAAAATAAAAAGAAAGTTTATTCGACGAAAAGAGAAATAAATGAAATCAGCTAGATGAATGAAAACGATTGATTGACGAGGAAAATTCTTTATCACAGAAAATGTTGAGAGATGATGATTTGTCGAAAAAAAGGAGTGCTTCTTTCCTGTCCAGACTGCATTTTGAAAATAAAATATTTCACAATTTTTTAGGGTTTTTTCGTTATCTCTTTCATCTTCGATTTCCGATGAACAGTTTCATGGATTTTAAAATTGAACTTTTGGAATCTTCCGAAATCAAAATTTTCATTTTATTTAAAACATTAAAATTTATTTTTTATTTCAATTATATTATTTCATTTATTTAAATTTGACTCGATGACCATGTGTTTCAACAGCTTATCTCAAAAACAATCAACCGATTTTTTTCAATTACTAAATTCACAAACTACTAATTGAAAATGACCGGTTTTTTCTCAAAAAAAAATCAGAAATTCGTCATGCTTTTCGGATCTAGATCTAACTCAACTAGTTTAAATGCCGAGAAACAACTCTTTAAAGCATTGAACTTCACTTTGATCCTGGAATTTTCTGAGTCCAGACATGAGGAGAAGTTATTCTTGGAAATGTTTATCCTTAATTGTTTTTTCTGCTTTGTTAATTATCTATACAGTAACGAAATTGATGAAGTGTTCGGAGCCTACTGTAATTATCATTAGTTCTATGACGTATTTTAAAACTTCCAAATTGTGGGTTTCAGAATTCAAACGTAAATCTTTGCTTGATATTTTATAAAAGTTGAAAAATTAAATTATTGTCAAGTTCTCATACTGTTCATGATACCTTGATATAAAATTACTTCACATTATCGTAGAAGATTTATACACTACTTCCTCATATAAATTATCTTTCTAGTTACCCGAACAACACTGCAGCAGTTCTCCTCAAAGCAGATCAGAAGATTTCCAGACTGAACACATGGGCTTGTTTCTCGAG
>VOSG01000753.1:0-11666 GCA_009761265.1 Halicephalobus sp. NKZ332 | reverse complement strand
CACTTGTTCAAGGGTAGGCTAAACGAATATTTTCTTAGTGGAATTTCCAGAGATGATCTCATCACGGAAATATGGCTAATATCGAAAGCTATATTTCAAGATAAGACGTTAATGGTTTTTCTTATTTTTGGTCTATACTATTATTATGAATTAGATGTTTAATGCAATTGGTTTTAAACCCTCTTCAAAGAATAGATAATGGATATTATTTATGAAATTAAAAGCCCCCCAAAGAAGATTTGCTGAGTTTTCGGTTATCAATTTTCCCCTTCGGCCGTATATCTTATTGTCCAGAGTTTAAAATATTTATTCTATTTTTACGATTAATAAAGATAACATTATATAATGTGTAAATAGAAACTAAAGAGAGATTTCAGTCAGAACTTCATGAAGGCATTTCTTTAACAAATATTTACATCCATAAAAACACATCTCATAAAGCAAAAAAGACCTTTATTGAAATTTTAGGATGATTGGAAAAAATATGACATTAGTTCTCGAAAGACAAATATTGGGCAGAATTATTTCGAAAAAGGGTCCCTATAACAAATCATGTAAACAAGTCATACTTCTAAATGTTTACCGATTTTTACAAGCGAAGAGTAATAAAAGTTATACTGTCTACGATTCACTTTATCACAAAGTCAATAACTGGGTGAAAAAGAATAGAATTTTAAAAGCAATGATAATATTACTAAGTTAAATTAATTTTCCTTTAAAAAACAAATTGAATTCAATAGATTTCACTGGATCAATAGAATAGAATTGATCATCTTTGTTATCCAGCTGTTGAAAGAAATTCAAGTGATTGAAAATAGTAGCAACAACAATCCATGAACATTATAAAAAATTTGATCGAAAACAAGTATAGTGAGTAACAAGAATTTTTGAAAGGAATTCCAGTCTTGAGTGTTGACAAAAATATAAATGAAATAGTTAATACTCTATGCTATATTGTTATGCATATACATATAGGAGAAAAAAAATTGTGTTTTTTTAATTAAAACCACAGTATGTATATATAGATTTGAAATTACAAGGTACTTTAATTGAACTTGAAAAAAGAAAAATTTAACCAATTATATAGAAACTATAAATTCTTAATAAGAAATAAATCGAGATACATAAATTTATATTTAATCGTGTTAATAGTTATTTATGGAATTTTTATTCGATAAAATGTGAATTGATTATCTCTTGTTCATCATTTTTCGTGGTGTAGCCAACGTGTTTCTTGAATTCATGCCTTGAAGTATAACTTCTTTTAGTTGCAGATCCATCTTGAGAGTATCCTTCTGATGTGAGGTTTTCTTCTTTGAAAATCTGCTTACTAAATTTTCCAAAATAATCTTGAGCTGATACCGGAGGATTGCCGAATTCACCAGCATGTTTTGGGTGATGATAAAGCATACTGATTTTACTCGTCCAAGGTTTATGAGGAGTTAACTGTTTAATTTCATTATAACATTCGTTTAATTCTTTTATGAAATTATCGTATAGAGCTCCTGTTCCATTGATTATTTGAGAAAGGAGACCTTTATATTGTTCCTACAATTATTCTAAAATTATATTATTATTGAAAGTATAAAAACCAACTTTGTGATGATTAATAGCTTCTGTAAGAGAAGCAATATCATCTGGTGTTACAACATCTTCTGAAGGGGCAAATTCTGGATTTTTTACAAGTTTTATTGCTCCTTTCAGTAAGTCGATACCATGCCTTCCATATTTGCGCAACACTCGGCTTAATCGATCATATTGTCCGATAGTTATATTATTAAATGGTGTATTTTCACGAACTTTAACATTAGGCAGTTCTTCAATTGCGAATGCATTTCTAAGAGTAGCGTTTACATGCTCCGTATGAATGGTATAGCACATTCTTTCGTTTTTACCACTTGAGAAGGTCCAGATATCTTTAGTAAACTTTCTAAGATAGTCTTTAAATTCCCTGAGATATTGTTTTTTTTCAATTTCTTTTCCTATATTTTCTATATCTTTATCTTCCCAGCCAATTTCCTGTAGTAATTTTTTGACTCTCATGTCCTCTTCGTTATTGAAGAATACCCACTCTATAGCTAACATATACTGATGAATTTTCTCAATATTTTCTATTTTGTTTTCAACTTCTTTACTTCTCTTATTATAACTTTGGCTGGTAAGATTTTGATTATTAAGTTCGAAATATAAGCTTTCTTTACTTCTTTTCAACTCTTCTATTTCGCTTTTAAGGTTATCATGTGTCTCTTTACATAAAGTATTTTTACCATTAATAGTGCTGCTTTTGAAAAAGTATTCTTTTCTATATGTTTCAAATTCAATTTTCAATTTAATTATTTTTGATCGATTATTTTGAGATAACGTTCCTCTTAACTGTTGAGCTTTTAATTTACGTAGTTTTTGAATTTTCTCTTCTAATTTATGTAGTTCTTGAATTTTCTCTTCTAATTTACGTAGTTCTTCAGTTTTCTCTTCTAATTTACGTAGTTCTTCAGTTTTCTCTTCTAATTTACGTAGTTCTTCAGAGCTTGAGATATCAGGAATGGCTTTGGACAAGGTTTTATCCAATCCATTATCCATAATTTTCTGAATTTCATCAATATCTGCACTTTCACCGTTATTTTGTAATATTTGCTTAATAAGTTGTGCATGTTGCTTTGGAGGATTGTCTATAATATTCTCCAATTCGCTTTCAAATTTTTTTCTTCGATTAGCTACGAGATTTTCTCTATATTTCTTAATAATTGCTTCCTTCTGGGTTTCACTTGAATCATTCTTAATTTTATCTTTATCTTTTGTATAACGTTTAATTTGTTTATCAATAGCACTTAAAGCTTTCTTTTTACTTTCATTGATAATACTTTCGATTTCATTCATTGACACATCCTTGTGAAAACTCTTCAACAAGTTTTGAATACATCCTGTACGCTGGTCTGAAGGCTTTTTTACTATATCGTCTAGTTTATCATTAAAACCCTTTCTCAAATTGTTTCCCATATCCTTACCGTATTTATTACTTATTGCGAGAAATTTGATTTCAACTTTATTTTTCTCAATTTCTCTAATTTTTCCGGTAAAATCTCCAATCTGATTGTAAAATTTTGGATGAATTTTGATTTCACCATCATATCCTGAATTAATAACCATTCCGTTAGCTGTGAAGCATACTGTAGCTCCTGTTCTCGCAATAATTTCAAAGAATGTGGTTCGGTCTTTGATTTCTTTGATATTTACGATGAAATGAGTTTTTTCTTCTACTGTTTTATACTCTGTAACTATTGCTTTAGCTTTCATTCTAGCCTCCTTAGATTTAAGAGAGCCCAGGATTTCCCTAATTTCTTGTTCTTTTTCTTTAAAATTTTCTGCTCTTTCTCCTTCGACAGACAAACTATTGAATTTACAAACAAATTGATCTCTCCACCAATCATGAGATTCAGGAACCCCTTCCAAATCCAGTGAGAAATAGGTATTACTTTTGATTTCAGGAATTTGTTCTTCATACTGTTTTAAGGAATTTAACTGATGTTTTACTCGGTACGATTCCTTTGAAGTTTTCATTTTCTTATAAATGTCGAAAATATCTTCATAGAGAAACACAAGAGCAGATTTATATACATTACATCTCACTGGATTCTTGTGATCTAAGCTTAGGATTGCTGAAAATAAATATTTTTTGAGAGCTATTATTGATTGTGGGAATATATTAGTGAAAAAATTTTTTTCTTCTTGTGTCCACAATTCAGATTCATCTTCTGCCACAACCCTGCGAATTCTTGCGTATTCGAAAATCGTCCACATCAAATCTGATATATCTTCATTTGTGTGATAACAAGGGTCTTCTGAGAGATTGGCTACTTCATCTAAAGAATTTAAGAAAAAGTTTCTCAATTCCTGGATTTTGCTTTCAGGTTTAAAAATAGAATCCATCGTTGTACGTGTTCTAGAGTAATTAAATTTATCTCCGTCAAATCCGAAATATGCTCATTGGTAGAGTAACGAGGTTCCCTGAAAGCTTGGTTGGTTAAATTAAAAGATTGAGACAAGTGATTTCTATATATTATACGTATTAAAATTGTTATTAGATAATTTTTTATAATAAATACCCATGATTTTTTAGGAACACATCGTTTTCGAAAAATTAGACAATCCTATAGTCAAATATGTAATTTAAAAATATTAATTTTTCTTGTCTAGTGGGGATTTTTAATATAAAAAATCTCGCAAGTAATAAAAATAAACTAAAAATCCGAGATACTTAAATTACTAGTTGTAATTATTTCGATAGGTCTGTTTTCTATTTCGAAAATTGAATAAGAATAGTGATGTGCATGGGCTATATAGAAAAAAAATACAAGGCGATCGAATGAACTGAAAACTGTCGTAAATGCGAAAAAAAGGGTTTTGATCATATAATTTAGATTCAAAGAGCTAAAGCAAATGATTTATTGCATCGAAAATTCTCAGCTGCACAAGAGGTGAGAGTGAAATATTTACACTGATTCTCGGAAAGAAAAATAATAATTTATTGTCTCATCACAGGAAATTCAGACTTTTAAGCTCTTCGCTCCAAAATTCTATATTGAGCTTGGTTATCAGACACACCAATGTTTATACAGTCGAACTTCGATATAAGATACTCCTTTAGGAACGGCCAAAGCGTACTTTATATCAAAGAGTATATTATAGTGGGAGTAAATTTGAAGGCAGACCAACTAAACTCATTTATTCAGACTGTATACTGTAACGCGAGATATGTTATAGCGGGGGTATGTTATATCGAAGTTCTACTGTAATATGATATAATATTCTTTTATTTTTCTCTTTGTATAATTGTTATATTTTCGTCAAAAATGCCAAAAGTACTACTAATAAATAAGAAATACCCATTTTGTTTATGTTGATAAAGAAATTACTGAATTAACTTATTTTAGCGAGATGATCACCAATATTTTTTGATTTTATTGTTAAAATGAGCAAGGACATAAATAGGATTATTTGTAACGTATTATCGAAAATATATTCGGAAATTTATTTCTTTTATACTACTTAACATGAATGAAGCTGGAAAACTAAAGAAGATAAAAAAATTTCTTTTATAAAATTTTTCGATTGAAGATTCCCTTTGATGTCCTGTAGATTTAGTAAGCTTTGGAAAGGAAAAATAGCAATCATTCTAGAACAAAGGTAGAAATGAAGTGCTAAACCTATTTTTCATTTTATTATAATAAAAAGTTTCTTTAACAAAGTTTGTTGATGTCATCATAGAATCAACTAAAAATAATCAGTAAAAAATAGAAATATTGATTTTATCACCCCATTGGTTTTTGTGCTCTATTTATTCTGATGTCAGGTGTATATTATTTCATGAGCGATCATGTGAAAGACAAACAACTTTCTTATAATTGCACTACCCATATTTTTTTAATATCAGATCGACTGGCTGGAGGAAAATTCATGTGAAGTAACATTCTATTGTTGATATCTGATAGTTCTCCTTTTTTGCTTCAATTGTTAATACAATGTTAAGTTTATAATTATTAATTGCATTCTCTTTTTAGATAATTGTGTTCAATACCAAATTACCTGTTAAAGAAATGTTTACAACGGAGAAAATTAAAGAACTTAGGAAAATATTCCTCGACAGACTAGATGTAATAGCACCACTGAAATATGATTCTTATGATTATGTTAATGAAGACATCACACATCTTGTAGAAGCAACTTTCAATTATGCCAAGGCTCGAAGGCTTCTGAAAGAGGATGAAAAATGGGATGAAAAAGAAGTAGAATTCTTCATCGACATGCTTCCAAAGTCATTAGGGAATTTAGACGTATATTTATCTTCTGCAATTGATAATTTAGACTTTGAAGATCCAGTCATCAATAAAACCTACAAATCCGCTCTTGTATTTCTCCGAGAAGACATCTTCAATATTTATAAGAGTCATAATCCACCTCAGAATTTAATCGACAAAGTGAGAGAGGAATTAGAATCTTTGAAAGATGATGAAGACGAACTTCGTCTTCCAATCAACAGTGGATATGATTTACCAGATTTAGAAGGTATTCCAGTTGCCCATTACTGGTGGACAGGTTCCATCTCCAATCCTTCTGAAAAAATTCGAGAACTAAGAGGACGATTCCTGAAATTTTTGAGTGAAATAGCTAGCTTATCAGTAAATTCTTGTTTTTACACGAACGAATATGTATCAGATCTCATGTGGGCGATTTTTGAATATGCTAGGGTCCGTGGAATGATGGAGACAGATGAATTCAAACTCTGGAATGAAAATGAGAGGAAAAAATTTATCAGCACATTTCCGAAATCACTAAAAATTCTCAAAAAGTATTTGTTAGCTGCAATTGAAAGGTTAGATGAAGAGAATCCAGTGATTAACAAAATCTACAAATCTGCTCTTACATTTCTTCATACGGACATGTTTGATGTTTTTCGGAATTTTCCTAGTAATTCAATAGGAGTAGAAAAATATCTAAAAGATTTAGAAGATGATGAACAAGAACTCTGTCTTTCGAATAACGAAAATTATGATATGCTTGATCTGAGAGGCATCCCCAATTTTCATACTTGGTGGAGATGTTTTATCCCGTCTCTTAAAGAAACTCAAGAACTAAGGGAACAATTCCTCGATTTTTTAATTGGGACAACCGAGCTTTCAGGAGATCCTCGTTATTGCACCAATGAACATATTTCGGACTTTATGGAGGTAATATTCAATTATATTAGAACCCGTAAAATGATGAAAACAGATGAGTTAATACTCTGGAAAGATGAAGAGAAAGAAAAATTTGTAAACAAATTTCCAGAATCACTAGAAGAGCTCAAAAAGTATTTATTATCTGCAATTAAAAGCTTGGAAAATAGGGACCTAATCAACAATAAAGTCTACAAATCTGCTTTTGTGTTTCTCCGTGAAGATATTTTCAACATCTACAAAAAACTTAAGAATTCAAAAAAAAAACACAAAAAAATAGAAGTCCAATTGGAGTCTTTGATTGGTTATGAAGAACATCTTTCTGTATGCAAAACCGATATCTGTTGCTTGCCAGACTTGAAAGGAATTTCTAGTTCTCATTATTGGTGGGAAAATCAAAAGAATCCAGAGTTGAAAGAAATTATCGAAGATATCAATCAAATTATTGAATCTCTTACTTCTGATCAAGCTAGAATACAAGCTAAAGAAATGGCTAATGAATATAAAGAGCTAGATGAAAAGATTTGTTTCATCAAGAATATCAGACAAATTAAGAAAAGAACTACGTTCTTTGAGCTCATTAAAAAAACAAGAGCTACAGTACATTTCGTAGATGATGGAATGATCATTAGTCCAGGTAAACTGAGTGAAATCAAACTTCATCCAAAGGCTTATAACCAAATTGGAGATTTTACTGGAAAAATTGAAGGAATTAGAAGAAAGAAAATTGCAATTGAACTGCTTGCAGTTTACAATCAGTATAGAAATAAAATAAAAACAACTGAAGATCAGGAAGCTTTAAAGGATGAGTTAGAAACAATTTTAAACCAACATCCAAAAGATTATATGGAAGAAGTTGCTAATTTGCTTTGTGGTGAAAAATATAAAGATTATAGGTTCAAAAATATCAGTACCGATAATCTTGAAAAGATTATGGTCAAAAGCTTGAAAAGTGCTTTATGTAGGGCCATCCAAGTTCCGAAATTGTCGGAAGATGTTCAAAGTGATTTCGATAAATTCTGTGATCTACAAGTTAAAGAAATAAGAGGACAACTAACTAAAGAAGACTCGGAACTGATTAAAATGGGAAATATATGCGAAGTTCATAGAAAAGAATACTTCTTCAAAAGTATTACTGATCATGCTACTGACACCTTGTACATGGAAGAAAGTGACAAACTTGAGAGAGAACTTGGTGGAGGGAAAAATTTGGAAGAATGGAAATCTGAAAAAGCAGAGTTAGATTCCGAATTTAAAAAGCGTAAGATTACCGAAGAAACCTACAGCAAAAAGTGTGAAGAAATCGAGCAGAAAATCAAAGAAGCTGAGGAAGTTCGTCGGTTCAAGTTAATAATCGATAAGATGGTTCTTTCTGGAGAAGGAAAAATTAGTAATCGTCTTAAAAAAATACATTCTGACAAAGATAAAATAGAGAAAATTGAGCAGCAAATTAATGGAAGAATGGAGTTCCAACAAGCCAAAGACGCCACTGCTCAGTTTGCCAGAGATATCAATATTTTTTCAAGTGGTCAGATAGAAAGATTTACTTATGCTGCCTACAAGAAATATGTAAACAATATTCTTCAGAAGGTTTGTGAAAATGATAATTTGTCTGTCTCTGGCATTAGAAACGAAACAATATTCAAAAACATGAGTATTGAGGATTATGATCGATTAAGCCGAGTGTTGCGCGAATATGAAAGTGATGGTATCGACTTACTGAAAGGAGCAATAAAACTTGTAAAAAATCCAGAATTTGCCCCTTCAGAAGATGTTGTAACATCATATGATATTGCTTGTCTTACAGAAGCTATTAAGCATCACAAAGTTGGTTTTTATACTTTCAATAACAATATAATGTTAGAATAATTGTAGCAAAAAGATACGGATCTCCTTTCTCAAATAATCAATGGAACAGGAGCTCTATACGATAATTTCATAAAAGAATTAAACGAATGTTATAATGAAATTAAACAGTTAACTCCTCATAAACCTTGGACGAGTAAAATCAGTATGCTTTATCATCACCCAAAACATGCTGGTGAATTCGGCAATCCTCCGGTATCAGCTCAAGATTATTTTGGAAAATTTAGTGAGCAGATTTTCAAAGAAGAAAACCTCACATCAGAAAGATACTCCCAAGATGGATCTGCAATACTAAGAACTTACATATCTACATCTGGGATCGATTACCATTATGGATTTACTATGAAGGAAAATCAATTGAAAGAGAAACAAGACGATATATTTCGTATTGCTACTCATTACAAGGTATGCATTTATAGATTTATTCTGTCAATTTAAAAATAACAAATATTAAATTCATCTTTTATTTTGTTACTATATACCACATTAATATAAAAAACTCTCCTTAACATGTTTAATTAAAGCTATTGTGAAATTAGCCAAATTCATCAATAAAAACCGGAGACACTGATTTTAATATTATTGCGATTAAATTTTATGCTGTATTTTTTTGAAATCAGTTGTGTGTCATTCCATAATAACCTAAGCATAGTAAATTGCTATTTTATAATTATAAATATTCTGAATTTCGCTGATAGCTACTGTTGTATTTTCTAAATGTCTAAAACTTTTCGTTATTTTATTATATTGAAGTTAAATTATGTGATTTTCAGATGAATTCAAACTATGGAACAATTACTTGTGGTATTACTAAGAAGGACAATATATTCAAAGTTAATATTTACGATTCCGAAAAAAAACAGAAGTCTGATTATTCCCGACCTGAGGACAAACCCATCCAGGAAATTGTCGATGAATTAATTACGAAATATGAAGATGATGTTGGGAAGATTGTCGTAGATGAAAGTTGTTTAAAGTCAGACCAATTGGAAGAGTTCAAAAAAGAAACTTTGGAGAAATACAGTGATCTAGTCCATGTTGCTACAATAGAGGAACTAAATTTTAACACATTGACGACAATCCAGTTTTTGATTTTCTTTGGTGCGTGGGACCGGAGCTATTTTTGACCAATTGCCGGTGCGAGTCATATATGACTCACATTGTCGTCAATGTGTTAATCATTATTTAGAATTAAAAGTTGGATATTCTGTTGAAGAATTACCTGTTTTAATTAAGGATAAGATCATTACTCTGTATCAATGCACAGAAGCTGCGGAAGGAAGAGTAAGATGGAAAGAGATTGATGAGAGAGAATATGAATCCTGGGCATGTTGATTTAGAGTATGCTGCAAGGATGTTCCGTCTCAAAGTGGACCAAGTTCATCTTGTTTTTAAAGATAGTCAAGAGAAGGTGGATTCATTGTATGACTCTGAATTGTACAGATATGCTTTCAAAAATATTAATTTCATTAAGAAAATATATGATTGGGGAAAAGAAGTAGCACTGCTCCTTGCAAGACATTTAGTATCTGATCTAGATGTTTTTATGTTGGTTAAAATTGTTTCATCTTACCGAAGCAGCAGCTCTGATAATTTCACATTTCAAGAATAGACTTCATCCATGTTCCAAAAATAATCAATGAATATAAATGTCGACGAAGTCGAGGATTAAGACGAAAGTTTTTCTTTAAAGGTTAACAATGAGAAGAATAGTGAAGGCAAAAGCGGAATGATTCAGCGCGTGGAAGCAAGAATCTGAATCAAGGGAAGCAAAGGAAGAGGAAATTTACATAAATTCAGTTGCTTTTTATTTTATACGATTTTTTACGTTTTTAATATATTTATTGGTTTATCGCTTTGATTTACTCGGTTTAATTACCCAAATTTGAGGTTCCTAATAAAGAAGCTTACGAAAATTCTATTGTTATCGCGCGAGTGGCAACGCTCGTGTTAATGAATCAAGAACAGATATTATGGGAATCAATCTTGGAGCAACTAGATGTGTCCTGGCTGTATCGAGGAATAGAGAAATCCAAGTTATTCCCTTTGACGATTCTTCTTCTGGAGACCTTTGGACAGAATCTGCAGTTTCTTTCGATGAAGAGAAATCAATTCCAGAAGAGTCAAGGAATAATGTGAAACTGAGGACATTGGAAGTAGCCAAGAAAATCAAGGAAGATCTCTCTTTTGACGAAAGAGTAGAGTAAGTGATGTTTTTATTTTAATAAATATAGAACTTATATTTCAGATTCGATTTATCAGATATTGATTCACATCTCGAAGGAAACATTAAGTTGACGAGGGAATGGTTTGAAGGAGAATTAAAAGCATACTGCGAAGGATGTAAACTACAATATGAAGAATTCATACAGCATTCGCTTCTGGATCAAGGAGATGTTCAGTGCATAGGAGAAAAAGACAAGGAAGATAATAAACGATCTTTTTCGTTTAACGATGTGAAAATTGTTTTTCTGACTGGAGGCACATGTAGAATTCCTTTTGTTCAAAGATGGATTCAAGAGCAGTTTCCTGAAGCAAAAATCATAATTGATACACAACTAGAAATCATCACAGCCACTGGAGCTGCCATCCACGCTCTTCAAGTCCTTCATGGAGAAGTTGAGCCTTATGTCGTAATCAATTATTCTCTACTTCACAGAATCACCAAGGTCATAAGCAACTGAAAGCATTTACCAATGAAAGAAAACTTTCTGATATTATTTATGTCTATTTTCGCATTGCTAATGATTGGAATTAGTGACAATGCTACCAAATCTAAATTTTAATGTTGTTTTTCTCGAGTTCTTTTTTAATTTTACACGCATTTACAGTGGAAAAATAATACTTTTGTGGAATGAATTTGTAAATTTTACCAGTCAACAATAAAATTAACTCGAAAAATAGTGATTTCAAATGTCCCCACCTCAATTCTAGCATCAGGAATTACTTTTGTAATTACACGCTTTACACCCAAGCCCCAAATCCACAAAAATAATCAACGGACTATTTATCTGATATCCTCGATAAATACACGGATAACATGTCAAAATAAATTCCAATCAACTTTAGCACGAACGAAATGGCACA
>VOSG01000752.1:0-11669 GCA_009761265.1 Halicephalobus sp. NKZ332 | reverse complement strand
TATATAACTTTTAGTATTATTAAATGTCTCACTTGAAAGCCTCTCGCAGTAATGTCCAGTAAAGTAGAGTAATGGATAATAGCATAAATCCCGAGTTGTTGATTGAATATCGTCACTGTGGATCCATGTTCGTTTTCTGCACTCATTATCCATACAGCGATCTGATCCAGATTGAAGGACGGATTCCTCGGGAGACATTCTATTGGCTTCGGCCCCAATACTTGGCAAAATTCAATAAGAATAAGAGCGGATTCTTTGAGAACATGGACACGACGGAAGGGATCTGCCTTCGTCTTCATTTTTCTCTCATTCAAATAAATCAACTGAATCAACTAGTAACGATCGACTGAGGATAAAACGCCAAGACAGCTAACTCTAATAAACAAGAATTGGAAAAGGGATATCGAGGAGAAATCTGGAGCAGAAAAGAACTCCAGAAGTTGAATGACAAAGCTATAAAAAATGTTTACCAGTTAAGTACTTTCACAAAGAAAAAACTTGGTAGTTCATTCAAACGACTCTTTTCTTGTTTATCGAATTGAAATCGGGCCAATTACTCCTTTTCGGAAAACGAACCATTGTGAGTCACTCTGAACTGACCTCGAGAAAAAGTTTAGTAAATATTTCTACGAAAAATCAATATTTTTCCAAAAATACCGATTGTACAAAACCTAAAATAACATCCCATATAAACATCATTCCTAAAATACAAGTATATCAAGTACTTAAACTCGAAGAAATCCTTTATCCAACCATATAATTGAGAGGTTTATTATTAATATTAATGTTAAAGCTAAAAATGATAAAATCTGCCCAAGCCGCAATACATTTTTAAGTTACAAAATACACGAAAGTGAGATATTGCCGCAGCTCAAATAATTGTCATTCTTTCTTTGTATGAGGTTAAGGATTACTGTTGTCTCCTTTAGGGTTCGGAATGAAGGAAGAAAACTTGTTGAATTCTTTCAAGAGAAATTCCACAATCTGTCCAAAAACTATCATTTTGTAAGCCAGGATTTGGTTCGGTTCCGATGATGTTTCTGTTTCGTTTGCATTTTTTCTGTTTTTCTTTATCGTCTTCTTGTCTACAGTATTAGTGTTTCTTGCAGGTTTGTCCTCGGTACTGAACAAAGCAGGTCCGAACATGATCGCCAAACTATGGATGGTCATTCTGTTTTTGTCCGATTGCGTAGCTACTCTAAAATTAAAAGCAAATTTAGAAAAATAACTATGTAAAAATCTACAAACCTTAATAAATGTCCTAGAAGTACCCTTAAGGTGTCCTTGTGTATGATGTGGAGCTTTCCCAAAAGCTCATCTATAGTACTGACTTTGGTTTTAATATTCGTTTGACGGATGGCAGCCATGAATTCCTTGTTCAAAGAAATAGGGAAAATCGGTTCCGAAAGTTCTCTGAAAAACAGCTTCAAAGCTCCGGTGAGGACATGGATGTCGTCTTCCTTCCACAGAATGTCATATCTGTCCTGATCGACTTGACAACGAATCTTCTGTATAGATGACAGATTACCGCTAACTCTATAAATCCCATCAACATGCAAACCACGTTCTTCTATAACTTTCGTAATCTCAGTAATAAATCTCGGGACATTCGTTCTGTCGTGTTGACAAATCGCAACAAGTGTACTTCCAAATATAGGTTCAGCTAAAGAATAATTAATATTACATGAATTCCTATTAAAAACATACGTCGATAAATCCCACGTTCTCGGAGTTGCTCTACTGAAGGTCTGTATCTAAAGAACTTCAGCAACCTCTCGATGATGGAATCCTTGGTCGGCCCAGATTCACCATTAAAGTCATAGGAATCTTTGCTAGGAGTCTTCAATTTTCCTTTTTGAGAATTTCTCAACTGGGTACTCTTCACGAGACTCAAAGGGTGGTTCTGATATGAATCTGAGGGCTGTCTCTGAAGTGAACCGTTTTCAATACCCGGTAATATGGCAGAAGGATATGCTTTAGCTGATGGCTGAAATTTAATACATCAACATCTCATATACAAAATGTCCGAATCCACTACACTAAATCCTTTAAGTTTCTACATCGAAATTCCTAAATCCAGTATATTAGAACTCAAGGATTTAATGCATTAAGATTCTTAGATTTGACATAAACTGTCGAGATTTAAAGAATAGTGACTCACCAGACTGGTTATTGTCTGAACCAACATGTTATACCAGCTTTCAACTTCGGTATCGTTCCCAGCACAACTAAACCAATATTCCGTATTATTAGCCATGATGAGATCAATTATTCGATGTCTTCTTTTGTCCTTGAAAATATTCGGGTCGACGTAGTGCAATTTTGCTCCACGAAGGTCACAAACATCTGTCGGGGCAGAATAATGCTTTCCACATTTCTACAAATTGAGATTACATGATGAGAACAAATTACCTGAAAATAAAAAACAAACCTCGGCTCTTTTTTGATCCTTATAAAAAAGCAGATGTCCGGAAGAAAGATAGGCGTAAGCAGGAACCCATTCTCTTCTTTTGGTTTTTATCCCGTTATCGGAAATCCTCATTTTCTCCAGATTCCCTTTTTTAACAGCAACAGAAGCAAAATTCTGATGAAGCAAGAACGAATTGTCCCTGGAAGTGACCGGGTGGTCAATCTGGCTTCCCTCGAAAGTGCAAACACTCTCTGACATCACGTCCAGAGAAGATTTCGGCATTCCAAATCCGTGGTTTTTATATGAAATAGAGCTTCTTCCGAGTCCACTATCAATACTGTTCGTCATCATCGACACACTAGGTTTCTGAGGTAAAGGTTCTTGCGGAACTTCGCAGTACAGTCTTTCTTCTGAGGACACAGTCGCGGAATTTTCGACCGGAAAAGTCGTTGTTTGTTGTTTCTGGACAATCTTGCTTCCTCCAACAGAATCCTCCTCCTTAAAGCTCTCCGTCTCGCTGCAACTAGACAATTTGCCCGATTGCTGTTGATTATGAGTCGGATATTTGGTGCTTCTCGGTGGCTTCCATTGACATATCTTCAATTCTGGATGATAGTAATACGTTCTTCCTCCAGGACTCTTGAACTCCTGCCATCCACTAGGAAGAATCCTGATCGGGACCGAACCTCCACCCGGAGCCGGAGGAAGCGGTCTTCTGTCGATGTCGTCCCACATTTTCTTGTTCTCTATGGCCGTGAGATTGACGTAAACATGCGGATCGTCTTCATACGCCGAGGATTCCATTTCCGATGGCATTGGAATAACTCCTTGAGGATAGATCTCCGAGTGTTGAGAGTGGTTCTCCGAGTTTATTGGGTGGTCGGGGAGACTTAACTCCTCCAGCTGGGAACCCAGTATTGCGTCTCTCTAAAGTTGACTCATCGATTTCATATATAAAAAAACAAAAATTTAGTAAAACTCACTTCGTCAGTCATGGAACTCAATCTATTAATATGATTACTTTTCGATATTCCTGTCGATGACCCTATTGATTCACTCAACGAAGAATCTGCTGTTGTTGCAATCATTATAAAATAAGGACAAAAAACAAAAATATTTCTCTATTCCGATCTTCCGGAATTTACCAATATCTTTTTTCAGCAAATTATCTTCATACTAATCCAACAATATTACTGAAAATCAATTGTTAACCAATAAAAAAGATATCGAAACGATATTCGTCGAGAGCTGCGCGGACAGCTCCACGGCTCGAATAAATTTTTCGCATCGAGACATCGGGTGTGGATCGCTCGCAAAACACATGGTGATTCACTTTAATTTTTATTTTTCCAATAAGTCAAAAAAATAATCATTTAAAATTTCTAACAACCAGGATAACCATCAATAGTAACCCAGAAATAAGTAAACAACAGAGATCAATTATGATTTTCTTCTTTTTTTGTGTTCCCTGATTTCGTCTTCTTCCTCGTCATGTTCCCGTTTCCTTTTCTTTTCCTTATGTCGTTTCTTACTCTTTTTCCGCTCACTATCCCTATCCTCATGATGTCTATGCTTCTTCTTTTTCTTCTCTTCGCCGTTCTCGTCAGATCTGTGTTTCTTCTTCTTCTTCTTCTCCTTCCCTTCAGAACGAGATTTAGATTCTGTCTTCCTCTCTCGCTCGGATTCCTTCTGGCGCTCCTTCTCCTTCTCACGTTCTTTTTCTTTCGGTTTTTCTTCCTCTTTCTGACGTTCCTTGTTTTTCTCTTCTTCCCTTACACGGTCTTTATCTCTTTCACGTTCCTTTGGACGTTCTTTGTCTCTTTCACGCTCCTTCTCCTTCGATTTTTCATCTTTCTCACGTTCTTTATCTCTATCTTTGTCACGTTCTCGCTCCCTCGGTTTCTCATCTTCCTTCTGACATTCCTTATCTCTTTCACGTTCTCGTTCCTTCGGTTTCTCGTCTTCTTTTACACGGTCTTTATCTTTCTCACGCTCTCGTTCCTTTGGCTTCTCACTTTCCTTCTGACGTTCCTTATCTCTTTCACGTTCTCTCTCTCTCGGTTTCTCATCTTCTTTTACACGTTCTTTATCTCGTTCACGTTCCCTCTCTTTCGGTTTCTCTCCCTCCTTCGGACGTTCCTTATCCTTTTCATCACGTTCCTTTTCCTTCTGTTTCTCTTCTTCCTTATGGTGTTCCTTCTCTCTTCCATTTCCTTTCGGTTTTTCCTCCTCCTTCGGACGTTCCTTCTCCTTTTCACGTTCTTTATCTTTTGGTTTTTCGTCTTTTTTCGAATGTTCCTTATCCTTCTCGTGTTCTCGTTCCTTCTGTTTTTCGTCTTCTTTCTTTTTCTCACGTTCCTTTTCTTTCAGCCTTTCTCGTTCTTTCTCTTTTTCACGTTCCTTATCCTTGTCACGTTCCTTATCTTTATCACGTTCCTTGTCCTTTTCCCGTTCTTTATCCTTGTCACGTTCTTTTTCTTTATCACGTTCCTTCTGACGATCTTTCTCCTTCTTTCTCTCAGATTCCCTCTCTTTTTCACGTTCTTTATCCTTCTCGCGTTTCTTTTCTCTTTCTCGATCACGGTCTGTATCACGAGAACGTTGTCTTTCACGTCTTCTTTCTCGATCTCGATCCCTATCCTTGGAAAGTTCCCGGGAACTCTTTCTCCTCTCTTTCGAACGACTTCTGATTGGAGATCTAGAACGAGATCGCTTCCGACTTCTACTTCCATGTTTGGGCGAAGCGGACGACGAAGATCCATTGAATAACGTCGCTAGGTCCAAATCCTAAAATATTCATATATCGAATTCAACCAGAAACGAAATTTAAAACTCACATCATCAACAGCAGCAATCTTTTCCCAAGCTCTATCTATCGCAGCACGGTCATGATCGTTTAATTCAATCCCATTAATAAGCCCTTTGTTATCAGATTTATGTTTCTCCATTTTCGGAGGCAAAGGAGGAAGAGCGGACTCGACGTTTTTTGCCTGTTCATCGGACCCGCTCGAGCCCACTCGCACCGTATTTTCCTCATTTGTCAATTTAGCTATTTCCGATATAACAGGAATAACTGGTGGAGGAGGTTGCGAAATGTCCGGGAGCGGTGGCGTCTCTGGTTTTTTTGCAAGCATGGCACTCAAATTAACTGTCGGCAACTTAACTGGCTCCGTCGACACAACTTCCTCTGACTTTTCCACTGCCTCTGGTTCTTGCTGAAACGATATTAAACTCCTAAATAAAAACGAATTTGATCGAACCTTTGGTTTTATCAAAATCTCAGAGGTCACATCTATAGGTGACTGAATTGTTAATGGATTCAATAATGATTTCTTGTATTTCGAAACAGCATCACGTAATTCATTATTTTCATGGACGTTTTTGTCTCCGATTTTCTCGTTACACGTAGGGCAAAGACAAGGGGTGTCGGCGATGCCAGCTTCCACGATCTTCTGCTGAATGCAGTCCGAACAGAAACTCGACTCGCAGCAGCTCACCGAGACAGCGTCCGTGAACATGTTGTTGCAGATCGGACATTTTAAATCAGGCGGAATTTCCCTTCTGTCCAGCTTGAATCTCGACTCATTTGTGGGTGCGATGCCGAGTTTCCTCTGCTCCTCCATCAATTTCCTGTGTTCTCGAGCTCGATAATGCATGATCGGTATGACGAATCGTCCTGAAGGATGAAGCATGGCCTGAGGATCGTCGGCAGTTGTTTCCATGAGTTCTTCGTTAGGTATCCCTGTCGTTCTCCTTACATTAACCTGAAAAAATGAAATTAATCTCTCAGTCTTATTTTCCATATATCAACATACCAAAGGACAAGCTTTAGGAAAGTGTCCGAGCTGACTGCAACGGAAACAAAAGTAATCTGGGGGAGCTTGGGCCGTGGGATTCATCGGATTCGGTTTCTTTTTGTACCTAGAAAAGTATTATTCAAAATCCCATAACTATCACGGAAAAACTTACTTATCAATCGCATATTTATAAGTTGATTGGTGTTTGACATGTTCTATTCGCTCTGCTTCGGTCATTTTCTCGAAGTTTTCGCTGCTTATATGACTGGCATTGTCCTGACCAGTGGCTTCAGCAGCAACATTGAATGTTTCCGGATCACTGAAAGATTCATTAGAAATATATATTTTGAAATAATAGTTACCTTATTTTCTGGATTTTCCCGTCATGTTTCGGAACTCTGAAGACAGTGACCGAGGAATTCCTCGCAATCGCATCTTCACCCGAATATGGTTTACTGTTGAATGAATCCGAAAATGTCAGATCAAACAACTCTGTTTTTATTCCTTCCGCTTTACATATTTCCCGTTTCAGCTCGTTTGCAGTGATAGAGTTTCCGTTGAAAGGAAGAGTTTTGTAAACATTCTCCGTCCGAAATTTATAGTGAATCGATGAGCTCATTTGAAGATCTATGGATCCTTAAAATAAATTATTAACAAGAAAACTTAAAAAGTAGAACTGGGAAAGACGGATCAAGAACAACAAAAATGGTCCGCGAAAAAATTTCAATTTCGTCACAGGACCGTCTTTTTCGTTTCGACCTTCCAAACAAACAAAATAAAGTAATCAGTGGTTTCCAAAACCAATGCAGAGAGTCCAAAAATTACCCAAGAAAGCATTTATAATCAATATAAACAAAGTTATCGCAATTTCAAAAATAAAAAATTCTATAATTTCAAACTGCAATTATATAAAACCGATCTTGACAAAAAACATAAAGTAGTTTTTCTGTCGATATGGCGGCAACGACGTCTGGTCCGTTGTCCATCCTCCCGAATTCCAGAATACGTTGAACTCCGATGTTCTGGGGATTCGCAGCATTCAGAAGTTCCATTTGATAAGCTGCTGAAACAAAGAAAACTTAGTATTAAATAAATAAAACTATTGTTAAATAAATAATATTCAATCCTTACGATTATTAGGAATCTTCCGATAATACACATAAGCAGCATCAGTCTTGTCTATGATGGAGATACTGCGGTCCTTATAATTGTATACCGTGTATTTCTGGTTCAACTTCGCCGATTTAACCGGAATGAATCCTTCAAAAGTATACTCATGTTTGAACAATTCTCTGCTTTCAAAGTTGAAAACAACACAATTATCTCCAAATCCTATTAAAAACTTCTTCGGGGCATTCGGAATAGCGTCCTCGGCGAGAATGAATTGGGCATCCTTCAGTTCCGCTCCGCAAGGAACAACTTCAGAATCAATCCAGGATAAATATAATTTTCCCGATTTTTTAGAACTTTCTGGAGGTACAACTTGAGGTGCGACTTCCTCCACGATTTTTCGACCATTGGAATTAGTAGAAACCAAAGTTTTCCATATCGCCGGGTTTTTCTTTTTCAACGTTACAGTAACACTGAAAAATTCAAATTAGAATAACGAATAAAATTAATAATTACTTTGTCTGAGGGGGTTTCTCTAAAGATCGATCGAAACTCCAGGAACATTGATCGGGGAGGATTTCTCCAGGCAAATTCCCACAAAGCCATCGCTCCCATCTGTGAATGACGTTGATGCTGTTCGAGGAAAAATCAACAATGAGATCGTCTTTACAAATGATACCGGATCTGTTGAATGTGATAGTAACAGTACTTTCGTCATCCTTCCAACTGTAAGTAGGCTCTATTGGGATCCTGGTAGAGATAGGTCGGACACCTTTGTCCTTGATCTGGCTTTGGCTGTCGAAAACAACGACTGGGAGCTGATTAGAGGCAGTGATTAAGAGCTTCCGTTCTGGATCCAATGTCACTCCTTCGACCCGTCCATGAACATCTATTATACGATGGTGAGCGAACCGTGCAACATGCATATCTCCTGGAATTATTGTAACGTTAAAGCTATCGATATAGCTATGGAAACCAACCAATGACGATCTTCATCCAATGCATGGTTGTTCTATGAGTGTGAGATTTCGTTTTTGCCCGTTCTTCCGGAGAAAGCTTAACAACAGCAGTGATGACAACGTCGAAGATTTTCTGAGAAGACATTTGAGCTTCAGACACATAGAATGGTTGTCCAACATCCAATTCCTGAAGACCATTCGTGTCCTGATGCAGAACAAAACTATCACAAAGACTCGGCAAGAACATGTAGGCAACAGAGGTCCATCTATTGACGCTTTTTCTGTCCTCAGTATGGTAGATAATCAGCCATCCGGTGCCCGTGGACATGAAGGCAAAGTCCTCGCCAGCAAAACGGAGGGATATCGGCAGTCGGGGAACATCATCCGGAAGTTCGTTGGGGTTGAAATCGAAAGGATATGGATTCGAAACCGCGTTGTATTCATGAACATGAGCTTCCTGAAAATTTGCATTAACCAAGTCGTGGCAGTAATATTTGTAATGTACATACATACGTATATATGTGCACATCAACATCTGCACCCATATATGTACTTATGTGTTAATATGTGTAAAAACCAAACCTTTCTATTGAAAACAAGCCGATAAACAATTCCACCACTATTGACATAAAAGAAGTAATCAAACTTCGAGCAAGAACTGACGGCGTCGTAGAAAACTGCATGGGATTTCTCGAAAAAGTTCAATTCCAGTGGGGAGTTCTGGAGAGAAGAAGGTTTCGAGGACAATACTGAAATTTTCCATGAATTTCGGAAAAATACAAAGAAGAACCTCTGTCCGGGAGTGTGATTTTCATCAGTCTGAAAGGGTTATCGACGTTGATGAAACGCTCGAATTGAGAATTGATGGAAGAAGAATCGGGTCGCATCTCAATTATATTGTAAGCGACGGTGTTCTGGAAAAAATCAGAAAAGTCATCCGTTCCTTCCATCGTCGTGTCCGTCGTCGCGGATTTGTCGCCTTCCGAAGTTTGGGGTGTCTTTTCGACTCGATTGCTTTTGGGGTTCTCGTTGTTCTTCTGAAGATTGTCCCCAGTTTCATTGCTCATCTTGAACCTGCAAAACATCAAGAGTTTCGTCAAAGTCTTCATCACGTTCGAGAGCGACTCAGACATCGTGACAACAAATAAAAAACAATCAAAAAGTAATTGCGAGACAGGATAAAGTTTCGGGATATATAAGAGGAAAATTTGGTTAATAGAGACGAGAAATAATAATATATAAACAGAGAAATTTGGTTTAGTTGAGAGACAGGGAAATAAGAATTATGATATATGGAAAAAGGAAAGTTGGTTCGATTGGAAAACAGGAGGTTAAAAATTAAGGCAGAAAAAGGAAATTTGGTTCGGTAGAAGGACAGATAACAAAACACCATATTCTGCGAGAGGAAAACTTGACTCAATGGAGAGACAGAAAATCAAATCTTTCAGCATATAAAATGGAAAGTCTGGCTGACTAGAGAGATAGATGACGAAATATCATGGCATGCAGGAGGAAAATTTGGCTAAATAAATACAGGGCTAGAAATTTCGATATATGAAGAGGAAAGTTTGATCCAACAAAAAGAACAGAAAAATAGATCCTACTATATAGTAACAGGAAGTCTGGCTCGCTGATCAGATGGATGATGGGATTCCGAGATTTATAAGGAAGAATTCTGGATTAACAAGGGAGCACAAGAACGAAATCCCATGGTACATAAGTGGAAAGTTTGGCTGAACGGCGAAACGGAACAAACGTGTCTCGACGCGAAAGCCGATTGGAGAAAGCCAGCAACATTCTGAGCTCGAGGCGGAGAAAATTCTTCGTTGCAACGTGGCGCTCTGTTATTTGGATTCTAGACGTATGTGATTGTTGAATCCTCGGATTCAGAATGTACTCCGTTGACATGAGTTCTTTAAGTAACGAATGGGATGGTAATTGTTTGTTTTTTAACATTTCGAAATTCCTTTTTCCAGCTGTTCGGGAAGAAGCTCGATTCCTGGGATCGAGCATCGATACAAAGCTCCATGTTTTGAATAAATACACTAGTTCTGGTTCGTTGGTCTTTTATATATGGACTTGAAGTCGGTGTTCCAGGAAATCGGTATAACGTAGGTGACAGTTCTGTCAATCGTTCTCGACGCGCGGCTTTCCTCCAAGATGCCCGTGAAGTCGAGGATCTCCTGAGACAACTGGAGGAGGTCAACAGGAAACTCGAGGCGATTGTGTACAACAAGGCCGGCGGGAGTTCCAACGAACACACTCTCCGTCGTTATCATGACGTCTTGAAGGACTACAATCATGAGTTTCATCGTGTTCGAGAGCTCGTCGAAAAACAGATGGAAAGGTGAGTATCTGCATTGATATTACGTTGATGTGATTTATGGCTTGTTTTTAGGGAGGATCTGTTGTATGGAGGCACTTCAGCTTCTGAAAACGAACCTTTCCTGAGTAGCCGCAACCGATCCGGCGATGTCCTTTTAGCTGAGCACGAACACATCACGAATTCAGAAAGAATGATCGACGAGCAGATCAGGTTCGGAATCCAGCACACTTTCATTAATTTCTCTATTTAATTTCAGTCTGGCTATGGGAGTCAAGGAAAACATACATCACCAACAACGTCGGATTGCCGGAGCCATGCACCAATTGCAAATCACATTAAAGAAATATCCAGCAATCAATAACCTCATGCAGAAGATCCGGATGAAGAAACGGAAAGATACTGTAATTTTAGCTGCCGTCATTTCCACTTGCCTTATTTTCCTCTTTTTGTACAGTGTCCGTTAATCCGACTTTTAGATATTGGTTGGTATGGTAATTTCTGGAAAACTGCAATTGGGTAGCGATTTGTTTATTTATCCGGTACTAGAGGATGTTTATTCCAATAACTGGGGACAATTTTTAATCACATGAGATCAACTCAAAATCTTTCAATAAAGGTGTCCACTAACGATGTCTGACTTCCTTTGAAACCCTTCTTTTCTTTGATTTTCGTTTGGAAAAAGCTTTTGGATCTGGAGAAAACTTTCTTGAAGATGTCCCTGAATACGGAACATAATTTTTTGAAGAAGTTTCCTGTCGTTTTGCAACATTGGAGCAAAGTTGCTCTGTATGTCCGGCTACAGTATGCGAAAAACAGCAGATTTAGCTGGATATAGAGGACTTGGGAGAGATTTATTACCAACTGTAATGCGGCGTACCATTCTTTTTGAATGAGCTAAATTATTTTTTGATTAGTTACTGGGATTTTTGACTTACTTCATCCGTATAAAAATAATCAGTCAATGCATATGGCCAGTTGAACAGGATGTAGGAAAATGCCAAAAAAATACAAATATTCGCAGTTGTCTGGAATTTTAAATTGAAAAGTTGTTATTTTTACTCAAAAAT